>VWYK01054985.1:207-16491 GCA_013399775.1 Semnornis frantzii
TATGCATTCCAAGAGAGGAAAGGAAGGCAATAGATACAGCAGAACATATATGTGAAATGAAATAAGCCACAGTTAGCTGCTCAGCATTTTTAGTTAGAAGGCAGGCAATATTTTCAGCTGGGGTCTAGTTGGAAGTCCTCTAAAAGAAGTGTTCACACCAACTTCAGTGGGGCTTTGGATCACATCCAGTGGAACCTGAATGCTGTTGAATGATGGATGTAAATACATACCATCACTAATACTTAAAAGTCTTACTCTAAAAAACTTTCTGAACAGAAAAAATATAGATAAAAAAGTAGGAGATATACAAGAAGAAGTATTGAAAGGAAAATCAAGGTTAAAAATAAAAAAAAAACCCCAAAGAAACAAATCAGTAATGGTCTTAAGGTGGTGATGGGGAACGCAACTCAGAGGCAGGATGAATCCTGAGCTCTGGCTTCAGGTTCCTACACTCTGAGATACTAAAATTCAACCACTAGCCTCCATGTTTGCACAGAAATCTACGTACAAGTTTGGATTCAGAGAAACAGGCAGAAAAAATGCAGCTTGTTGCCTATTTATCCAAACACATCCACATCGCTTTCCTTATGTTGTTTGTATCTGTTCTTCCTACTCGCTCTTTTGAGATCCCTGTGTTTCTGTACCCAGATGACGTGTGGTAAGGCAATCTGACACAACAGCCATACCAGCATTATCCCTTTTCTAACTCTCAAAACCCACTTGTGTTTAGTTCACTTAGAAACTTGGGATGGATCCTTAGTTTGTTTAAATTACTTTTTTAATTGGTCTTCTTAGTTGAAGTTTTCTCTTGACATTGTAAGTGTTTAAGTGAGGCAGATAATGAAAGTCTCATTTAAAATAATTACTTAGTATAGTACCAAAAAAAAAAAAAAGAAGACATCTTTATGTCTTAAGGCCTAGGGGTCTATCGAAGGAAAGAAGTTGATATGAACCAAAGAACTGACAGAAACCCAGGGCCTCTAGCAGAGTGTCAAATGAAGCCTAAGCTGCAATTGATGTATCAGAACTACAACATCTTCTGTGGTCACCAGCAGATGTTATTGAACAACTTCAAAGCTAAACACTAAGTACAGAAGAAAACAAATATTCTTCTGTACTAGGAAAGAGATTAGCACATCACAGCAAAATAAAGTCTGCAAAATAAATATCTTAACTTCTAATTGTAGATCTCAGCATTCTAATTACTTATTTGCCCACCACACACATATTTGTATCCCTCTGCTGAAGAGTGCAGGAGGGGTCTGTGCTCCCTGAGCTGTTGAACATTAAGTTGTACAATCTCATTACATGTGCACTGATTACAGCTCACAGCAGAGAGCTCTGCTGCTGAGATGTTGCTTATAGAGCCAGCTCAGCTCTCACAGGCAGCCAGAAAGAGCAGACTAACTCAGCTCTTGTTATTTAAAAGTTTAAAAAGAACACAGAGCTTTTCTCTTTGTATGTAAGATGAGACTTATTCTGTCAGAACTTTTTCAACAAAATTTGTGAATAAATGCTTTTATAAAACTGCAGAGACTGCATTTATGGTTAGATACAAAAATCAACAGATGACTGTTAAGTTATTATAATGAAGAACTTGTTTGACAGGATTACAGTCATTATTGTAAGTGATTTACATCCTATAAATCACTTCTTTGGGGATTTACTTTAATTTTCCTTTGGCTGGCAGTACTACTCATTCTTTTCCTGCTATTTTGGAGATGAAAGTTTGGAACATCTCACATATGTAGAATGCATAAATATTACGAGACAGGCTGAGAAAAGCTGTCCTGTTTGTCAAGTGCCTTTGGCTAAAGGGAGCTTTGAGCTTCTTGTACCATCTGTGTCCATATCCACTTACTACATTCACCCCTGTTCATACAGTTTCAGCCTCTAAACCAGGTTCCCCAGCTGGGTGCAGCTTGGTGGATCTCAGCCAATTTCAGTGGAACTTAGCTGATTTCTATCAGGTGAGAAACTTGTGTCTCACCCCAGGAATTATTTCAATCATTCAGATGGAAGTAGAATCACAATGACCTGAAAACAATCTAATACCACATCAATGGAAGAGAAGAGAAAATATGGCAGCCTGGAACACAGCAAGGATGGGTTTCATGTGTCCTGACCCTCCTGCCTGCAATGCCAGAGGGGAAATCCAGGCTAGGCTGGGCCTTAAGTCATAGGAAAGCATTACAAACACAAACCACAGTCATGTTTGATTTGCAGTCAAGCTAAATCAAAGGGGAAATGTATCTGTAAAGTCTGGATAAGCAAAATTTGATGTGGTGCAGAAAATGGAATCAAAATCAAAGGGAAAATAATACCAGGGAAAGACACTTGGAAATAGAGAGTAAGTTTATCACAGTCCTAAAGGCTTCAGGTATCCTCTGTAATTAAAGTTTGTCTCCAGCTGAAGTCATCTTCAGTGTACCGAACGTAGTGAGGAAACACAAATTAATAAAAACTTTAATATGTGAAAGGTTGCAAGACTGAGTCCTAACACCTGAGCTCTTTGTCCATTAACTCCCAGATAACCCTGCTGCTCCACAGCCCCATGTGTTCCAGTCTCCTTATCAGGAATGCAAGATGACAGCTAGTTAACACAGAAGATTTGGATGACCATTGTAAGTTTTGTCTTGCCCTTTCATTGTGTCTTGGATTCCAGTGTAAACTGAAAAGATGCAAAGGCAGAATTTTCCAGACTCTCAAAGCCCATCAGGGATGGAGGTTCTGCGCCCAAAAAGTGCAGAAGATGACCCAAAACACAGTTAGCCAGCTTGGACACAAAGTGTGATATAGCTGTGTACCAGTGTTATATGGTAAAAAGCGTATTACCATATTTTGAAATGAAAGCCTGTAAAAGTGAAGACTAGAGGGATAAAAACCTGGTATCAAACTCTGAGGAAGTTTCACCTTGAAATTAGCCTTTTGGGAACCATAAGGATGAAACAGGATCAAGTTGAAGGGGAACTGCACTATCTTGGCAAACAGACCATGACCAAATGGCTGTGGATGAGCAAGGGAGGCTTGTAAATGCCTGCTGGGCCCCATGTGCCATGCTGGGTCCCTGATGGGGAGTTAAAACAGCAGAAAATGTTCTAGATAAAATCCTTGCCTACTCCCCAGAAAGACCAAATACTATGGAGTCTCCTCATCAGACATGGTACTATCAAAAAGAAGAGTAGCATCTAGGAAAATTTTCTAGAACTTCATAGTTTCCTTATATATTTCTATATAGAATAATCCAGGAGAGCCAGCAAAAACACCACTCCTCCAAAAATACCCTCCTAGCTGGAGTTTGTCAGATAGGCACTTTTCATGGGACCGCAAGTCACGTGTCCAGCCATTAAGCAACCAGCCTTGCCATCCAGTGAAGCCTCTAAGCTTTTGGTCACAGCGATGGGAGCTGTGGCCACGGGCAGCTGAGCAGTTCTGGGATGCCCAAGCATTTCATGTGTCTGCAGTCAAACAGTTGCAGCGTGGCTACTCCTGGTAACCATTCCCATCTCTGTCCTGGTCCCAGACGATGTCGGCAATTGCTCCCTCATCTCCATCTGGAGAAGTAGCTGGAAGTGACACACCAAAGGAAAAAATTCCAGCAGGGCAAAACCAAAAATCCCTCTACAAGCCAATTTTTATGCTAGGAAATGTCACCAACCCAAACCCCACCAGGTTTCACTAACTAGTAATTTAATTATTCAGATCTCTCTCTGGTGGTGCAGTTCTTTCCTCTGAAGAACGAGCTGGAGACTGACAGCCCTGTAGGGACAGGAATGTTAGTGTGATTTTTACATTCCTCTCCTTTCCCTTCTCCTCCNATGAACACTTAATTTTACTCCTCAGATCACCTCTCTATTTTTCACATGTGTGGCAGGAGTGGTGAGGACCCACGTGGCTGTGGCTGTGCCTGACTAAGTGCCTGGTTCCTGGCCTGGTTTTGCTCCCTGTGATCTGCAGCATGGTGGGCAGCAGCTTTCCCAGCTGTCAGTGCAGCCCTAGGGAGCAGCAGGGGGGACCCCAGCACTGACTAGCTGTGAGCCTGGGCAATGCACCCCAACCTGCTTTTCCTGAGCTAGAGGAAAGGCCTGATCCCACCATGCTGTGGCATCCTCAATAGAAAGGAACAGTCAGTCTCCAGAAACCCCCATGTGTTTAGCCATAAGGCTGACAAGACCCCTTCTTTTTTTCAGGAGGCTGTAATACCCTTGGTCTTTAAAACCTGGAGTCAACCCACTGAAGTTGATTCTCCTTGGGGAGGTTTTATCAGGCTTTTAAATATGTGTCTTGCTCTCTAAGAAAATGAACAAACACATCAGCTCTGTATTTCTCCTGGAAACGTGAACTGTTATCTTTAGCAAAATGATATTTTTTTATTTCCAGGAAAAGGCTCCAGGGAACAGTGCTTATATCCAAACAGTGCTTATAGCCAAAAACTATGTTATTTCTTTAGCAGCCTTCATCAGAGGTTGTCCTGAAACTGAGATTTACCCTGAAATGACCCAGATGGTCATGGACAGAGATGGAGAGAAGTGCAAAAAAACCAAAAAGCCCTCTATGGAAGCAGAAAAGGAACACTTGGTTAAATTACATAAACCTCACCAATGTGCAGCCTCCCCACACAGCCTGTGCAGGCACTGCCCGGAGCCCTCTGCCCTTTCGGGTACCATGAGATGAGCCAGCTCCTTCTGCCAGCAGCCCTGCCCTGGGGAGCTATGCGAGACCCCTGCACTACTTGGATAGCTCAGCAGCTCTGGTTACCAGTGCAGCATGGGTTTCCACCATTGCAGGGCTCACAAAACCTGCTGCCAGATGATGTTCGAGCAAGAGCATTTGTTGTCTTCTCTCTCTGACTTCCCAGGATACTTGAGCAACAAAACTGTTTCTAAGTTGAACATTAATGTAGAAATATGATGTTTAAAAACATGAAACAATTTAAAAAGAAAACTTGAAGCAAAGGCTTAATATACTGAATCATTGTACTTCTCTGCACAGGGGGAACAGCAAAATAAAAGCTCTTGGCAGCTCTTCCCATGATGGACTGGTCCATCCAGATGTAGGCTGCATAGAAGACAAGCATTTTCCTGGTCTCTCTCACGTATCTGTGCTCTTCTCCCCACAGAACCCACTTTTGATGAACACTGGGTTAGCAAAGCACCTTCACTTCTGATAAAAATCTCTCAATATTTTACCTATGTAGATGCTACCCAATGAGCAGGTGCAGTGTGAATTGTACACAGTATTTAGGACAAAACTTTTAATTTCTGATGTTCAATCTTCCATCTTCATACACTGCACCTGTTTGCAGGTAGACCTTTCTCTTCTTCAAGTCTAACACTTCCTGCCTCAACAATAAAGCTCAGAGGAATCACACGCAGTCATTTGATGATGATACCTCAACCACACGGGGCCCAACAGGGAGCAGTGTGAATGGGGAGCCCACTTGGTGATGACACCTAGCCTACTGTAGGAATCCTCTTCTTTCCAATGGGAAAGTTGCCTCTGCAGTATAACTCTCTATCAGTGAGACTCACCAGAACCCGTGCAAGCCCTTGCAAATTGTTTTCTGAACATGTTGTTTTTATTTGTACAAACATCTCTGCTCCATCTGCTCAGCTTCAGGCACATTATTAATGCAGGGGCAACCTGAAAAGTCTCCATTCCCTGCATGAAGATCAATGTGACTCCAATGACGAGGCCTCTGAAAGCAGCTGATGCCAGTAAAAGAAACAAGGACCTTGCCATCAGCTACAGCATTAGCTGAAGAATGGCTTTGGAGATGAAAAGATGCCAAGGACTCACCAAAGAGTGAGTGAAAATGGAGGCTTCTGAGAGCATAAGAGGCTTGGCAGAAGCAGTCATTAATATTGGTGGTGGTTTGCCAACTTACGTGCTGAAAGTACAAATGAATGTAGGGTTACAGAGACAAACACCCTGATAAACTTGAGATCCTGGAACCATAGTTAAGGGTGACACAGCACTGGAACAGGCTGCTCAGAGAAGTTGTGGAGTCTCCTTCACTGGGACATTCAAAATCCACCTGGATGTGTTCCTCCGTGACCTGCTCTAGGTGGTCCTGCTCTGGCAGGGGGCTTGGGCTAGATGATCTTTTGAGGTCTCTTCCAACCCGTAACACTCTCTGATTCTGTGGATGAAGTATGTTTCCCAAGCCAAATGCTTATATTCCAAATGTTCATAACATGCCCATAAAAACTTAGGAGCAAAGAGAGAGACGACCTCTTCTAGCAGACATAGACATGCGTAAGCCCATTTTGGGTTCATGAAAACCACATGGCAGCTGCCATGGCTGGCAAGCCCTAGCTTGCTAACACCATGCTAATGTCAATGGTCATGACAAGAATGGTCCTAATTTCCTCCTGATCCCCAGAGAGGTCAGCCACTGAAGATGGGCCCATGGAGAGACACTGTCCCTCCCTCCTTCCTGAGAAAGTGGTATCTCTATGAAAGGAGACCTCAGATGACTTCTTCCATGCCAGCTTCCCACCTCTCTGTGCTTTCCTAGCAGCACAGTAATGTGGCTGCCTGCTTTGAGCAGCATGACAATGGCAGAAGGCACAAGCACAGCTTTTTTGCCGAGGGCAGCACAGGTTAATTCCCCTCTGTGAACATCCATGCAACAAACAGCAAAGGCTCTTCAGAGACTATGGGAGACAAAACAGAGAATATGCCTGAGGTACTTCTGGTTGACCAAACCTTCCTGCTTTGCTTTACTTTGGCTTCATCATTCAACGTTCTCTTTTTTTGGGGGAAAGCTGGAGCAAAATCAGCGCATCTGTTGTCTGTCTGGACAAGCCTAAAAATATGTGTTGTCCCTATATGTGTGGAGCACAAATGTTTGCAGCTGTATGGACCTGCTTAGATCAGAGGTACAGCCTTCATCTTAACTTTGCTGAGGTCCAGTATCCTTGCCAACCTATGCCAGCTAAAGAGTTGGTAAAAACCATGTCAGACCACCGAAATGTGCGGTGCAAATGTTTTATAACATTCTATGAAATCAAAATCAAATACATCAAAACTAAGAAACAAATCTAAAAAAAAATATTATGTATTACTTAATAAAAAGACATATTGGTAGGCTTTTCCTTCCATGTGCATTAGAAGTAAACTAATAATTCCTCTATATGACTCTTGAAGTGCATTTTAAAAGAGGCTGCGATCAAGGACAATTGATTAAAAAGCCTCAATGTTGAAAGTGCCCAAACATTTCCATTATCTAGTAAGATGTGGTTTCGAAAGAGAATTAATCTCCTTTATTAAGCCAGCCTCATGATAAGATCACAACCTTCCTTTTTGTCAAAGTTCAAGCCTGTATAGGGTCATGCTATTAAAAACCCAGTCAAATTCCAGTATCAAGTCAGGTACATCTGAACCAAATTACGGTGTCTTATAACTGAAATAGATAAGCACAAAATTTAAAGCATTTATTAAAAAAGGAAAATTTAAAGTTTTATGTATTTTCTTCCCTACTCTCACTTTTGACATTTTTCTTATTTATTATTTTTACTCCTGGATTCCAGCTTGTGACATTGCAAGTAAGCCCATAACAACAGAGAATATACATTTTGAGAAGCAGTACATAAAGAAAGAGCTCAAGATCCAAGTGGCTGGTTAGAATAAAAACTCAGAAATACAAAAATCAAGCCTGGCTGTTGTATCCAACAGTTTGGATGCTCTGATGGAAGTGGATTATTGACAGTTGCCCCAGTGAGACACCATCAAAGAGAGATCAGGTAAAGTAAAATTACAACATCTTCTTGGGTTGAAGGGTGGGGTGGTGGTGGCAGGAAAGCGTGACAAGCATTTAGAAAGCTTAGGACAGGAGATGAGATAAAGGAGACTAGACCAGAAAGAAAACAAACTGGGAGGTAAGGAAGGCAGAAGTGCTGACAAGACTGATGTAGAGTAGATGACAAGGAGGACAAGGAAGACAGTTTGTGGTGAAAGGTAGGTTTTGTGTCTCACATCTCTGGCACCATTTCTGAACGTTTCTGAGGGCACAACCTCCAAAAGGAACTAAATTTAATATAAACTATATTAAAAAAATACATTTGTGCCCCTCCAGCTGTCTCAGCTGATGACTCGAAGGTTTCCTCTATACAAGCTCATCTCTCCCATTTGTTTGACCCTAAGTGGGCTCATCAGAAATTTACAGCTTTGCTAGTTACAGCACCAGATCACGAACACAGGGAATGCCTTTAGTCAGTGCAGAAGCTCTCACCTGCTTGGAGAAATGGACTCATTTCTTATGGTAGCCCATACTAAATGCCAAACTTTCTGATCCCACAGCTCCTGTGACACTGAAATGCACGACAAATCTCTTCATCATTTTCAGAATGGTTTGTGCAATAAATCTTAATAGTCTGCTAAAACATGACCAGTTGTTGGTGTCCCAGTGGATTCACTGGAAATTTGGTACCCCTCTTCTAACCTTCATTAATGAAACAAAAATTCCACCCCTCTCCCCCCCCCAAAAAAAAAGAGAAGACTACATAGAGAGAAACCCCATATGACAGCAGCCTCAGACATCAGAGAAGCACTATTATAGTCTTCTTGGGCCTTTATGATAGAACAACGCTTCTTTGTTACGGCAAATGTCAGAGGCAGGCACTGAACACATCCCTCAGACCTGAGCTTTTCAATGTACAACAGTCTGCAGTGAACAGCCTTGCCCACTTCATGTCATCGAAGCTCCAGGGTGTTTCAAATGCCGGAGGCAGCTGCCAGCTGGGCTTCAAGCACTAAACAACTGTTAGTTAAAAAAAAAGGAAATAAATAATAATTTTGTTATCTACAGGTAACACTGAATCATCAATTCTGAAAACCTTCCCAGCAACTCTGAGGATCCAATGTGCAAAGCAGCCCAGGGGGAAGAGCTTCGCAATCTGGAGCTGGGGCACTGTCAGTCATCCAGCAGCTTTAGCTTCTACCATCTCAACTGTTTTCCTGTAAATATTGAATCAGTTGCTAAGAGATTTCACTGGACAATATGATATCACTCTGTTATTGCACCAGTGACTATATATCATCCCTCAAAAACAGAACGGTGTTGTTTAAATCCAAACTTAATTTCTTGTCAATACAGCTGTGGTGGGAAAGTCTCAAGAATCCATTTGGTGAGCCAGCTCCCTTCAGCTGCTGAGCTTGCCAATGTAGCTTTCTCCAACATGAAATGCAATACCTTCCCATTACAATGGGAAATCCTAGAGCAGTTAGATCAGAGCTTAGGATAAGGCATGTTTTCAACAGCAAATACAATCTCTCCAGTCTAAGCAAACACACAGAAGTTGATAACAAAAGGCATGCTGTTATAATACATCACTTCTCAAGAACAGAAGCATACTCATGAGAAAATCTAAACAACGGATCATTCCCTTAGAAAATCTGGTTTATGTTAATAATTTGGGATATGAGATGGATGTGCATGCTATAAACCAGAAAATATTAGGCAATTATGTCATTAATGATCCTTCTTAGGTACCATCCTTTTATTTGAAGATTCCTAATGATTTTTACAGGCTCTATTCATTTTATGAGATTTATCAGAGACTGTTTGCAAATAACAACTGCTACTTCATATTACAGTCTCCAAGGAGTGTCAGTCTCTCTAGTCCCAGGAAGGTGTTTCAGTTCCCCAAGTTGGAGGGGAGGGCCTCAGAAAGTCTTGGAGCTTTTGAAGAGCTAAGTGAAGTGGTAAAACAGCAGCATTAGCTCACTGCCCTCCTTTCAGGGCCAGCTATGTTGGCACAGGCACCTTTCCAAGGAAGAGAGAGTAAGAGGTAAGAGATAGTGCTGGGATTTAGATCCTGTTTCAGTCCTCTTCATGACACCCACAGTCTGAGCTGTGAGAGAGTGGGGAACACCTGTCGTGCTGCTAAGAAGCGTCTTGTCCCACTCAGACATGCCACTGCTGCCTTCTCTCTGTGTCATAGCACATGGTGGTCCTGCCTGCACATAGTACTGTTGGATGCTCCTCTTAACCATTTAACAGCCTAATGCCAGGGCTCATCAGCAATTTTTGTCAGCAATACCTCTTGATGCATAGAAAAATGTTAATGCTCAAGTGTCTGCATTTAAAATTCTCTTCCCTGGTGCTGATAAACCCCTCTTTCTCAGCTGTGCAGAGGACTCACAAAGAGAAAATGGTTGAAATTGGTATAATGATTTCTAAACACAGCTACTCTCACATATCAGTGATATTCACAGTGGGCTGTGGCACATCTGTGCTCATTTCTCAGGGGTTTTACAAGGTTTTACAAAGTATGTGAAAGTTTGCAAAGGGCTTCTTATGAGAAGCAAAGCTTCCCCCAGCTCTCCACAGGAGCCAGATTCCTCTGGCAAACACTCCTGCTCCCACCCAGGGGCTGGGCTGCCACAGCCTCTGGCCCTTCTTCCTCCTCCTCAGCAGGAACTGGCTGCAAGGCAGCCCACACAGCTTCAGGTAGGACTGGCTTTGTTAAGAGACCCGGTTTGGATGAGATGAGATAGGAGAAGGCACAGAAGGGTGGTACATAATCAGTGATAAATAACTTCCCAACACAACCAGCACATTCGTTCTTAATTAGCCTCTATTCACATTAAGTGAATTTATGCTACTGCTGTTATTAAAAATCTTTGCAGAGGACAATTAATATAAAGTTATGACAGCAGAATGCTAAGAGGCAACGTGACACATGGATGCATTTTGGAAATCTCCATGCAGTGTGAAAATGACCTTCAAATTGTAGGAAAACAGTACCTGCATTTCCAGTGGACACTCTCCCTAGCGCAACATATTTTACTGTACTTTTTGGGCAGATCTCTTCCCAGTCCTCCTCCCTCTAAATCATTTCAGGTGATGGAGATGATTACAATCACTGATCTGCCCAAGTAACCATGAATTTTTTCTGACATCATCCTCTAGAGAAAAAAACAACCACCAAAAAAAAGCAACCCAGCCCAAAAAACACCTCCATGTTTCAGGGGTCTGGACTCCTGTTGCACCATATAAGGGGAGAGGGGCAGCTGTCAGACTTCTGCAAAACACAAGGTGTGACCTTATGATGATTAAAGCCTTTTCTTTGTCTGGGTGCCAAGGGGAAGCGGGGATTTTTGCTGGGTGGGGATGAAAAAAAAGAAGATGAGAAAATTCTTGCTACTGACTCATGACCTGATGGAAAAAAAATAATTTAGCATTTTGCATGCTTGGGAAAAAATAATTTCAGCTAGTGGAGACAAATAGGGATTACCTAAATCAAACACAGAGAAACATCTGACTCCTCCTTGTGTTTTAAGTATGCACTTCTGTGATGGATTGCTCCTACAAAATGTTCTGTACTTGATCCAGCTTCTGCAAATCTAGATTTCAGCACCTCGGCAACAAGATATGTTTATAACAGTAAGAGTTATTTTTTGTTCCCTCCAAAAACATTGATCATCACTTACTTGGATCATTATCTCCCAAACTAGGAATTCTTTCTACTGAGATGAATGCTGGCCAGTGTTTCAAAACCCTTCCTAGTATGGAGCAGACTCTATTGGAGAATACCTCCCAAGAGCCACCCATGATCACACAGATGGGCCTGTCTTTTCTCATGATGCAGCACCACTACAGCAACAGCATAAGAAAAGAAAGAAACACCTACTCTTGGCTGCACTTTAAAAAGGGGACAGGGAAAGAATGGGCTACAGTGTCTGTCTTCTGCAGATTAGCTGCATTAGGTGAATCCTGCTGAATAAAACACCATATATTTTCAGATCCCAAATTAGCATACTTTCAAGAGTATTAAATAACGATTAATAACTTCTTGAGAAACCAAGTAAATTAAATACTAATCATCCTTTTTGGCACACCAAGGGCAGTACAGCAGAATATAGGTGGGCAATGAGGAGTAACACACATAAACTGACTTGAAAAAAAAAATAGATCAATAAAAACTTAATCACAGAAGAATATAACCAACATATATCTAATCCACTGAGGTGTTCACAGGGGAATTTCAGTTTCAGCAATAAACCGAATTAATTTCAAGTTAAACTAATATGGACATCTTGAATTTATTAGTGAAAATGAAAGCTGTGTGAACTTTAAGTTTTCAGAAGTGAAAAGACATTTAATAAAATTTCCCTCTTTTTATCTTGAGACTAAGGGAAAAATCCAATAACTTATTACCTATGCAATTCTGATAAGCTATGGATTCTTATTTATAGCACAGTTTAGCTTGATTTTATCTTAATGCTCTGTAATGATTTGCTATCATAATTGAAATTTGCCCTATTGTTAATCATTACCATAACAAAGAAAAATTATTCCGTTTATAACTAAGAGGACACAACTAACTCAGCTATCGAAGATGATCTGTGGGTATGTTGCTTGGGGCTGGTGCAACCATTGCCCTCTATGAAATAATAAGTATGGATTACTTTCATTGTCCCATTGTTTTGAAGCAGGAAAGGATGGTAAACATTTTCATTAGAAACTTGCACTGCTGCAAAAATGCTTTTGATAAAAGAATTTTGCCAAAAGTGCCATTGTACAAAAAAAAAGACTGACCCTGAGGTATTTTAGCGCAGGTGGCCTGTGAGAGGGACTCGTTGTTCAGCTCCCTTATGTCTGCCATTTCCTCCGTGGAGTTTTGGTCAAAGTGCATCCCCGGGGATGCTCTCCTTGCTCCTGTGACATGGCAGTAGAGCCTGGCAGCCTCAGCAGACGGTCCAGCCAGCAAGGATGGAAACAACCCACAGCTCCTGGCACAGCTTCCAAATAACAGCACTCTGGGTTTTGGCCCAAATGTTTATTTTGCAATTAAATTTGTAATGTTCAATTTGCAGCTGAAAAGACAAATATGTTTACAGAAAACTCTGACGCAGTTTTTTCCCTGTGTTCACTGTACTATTCCATAAATTCATGCTTGTCATCAAATGGCCACCAAAAAGCAGTGTTTAATAGGCTTCAACCTGTTTACTTTCCACGTGGGCAAGTAACAGCAAATGCTTCTGACAAATAAGCCCTGTGCTGTACCTGCTTGGCACCACTTGAACACTGAGAGACTGCAGGCCCATCCAGCCTCATGCCAAGAACGGTTTCTCAGATCTACCTGTCTGATATCTCACAGGATGACTAGAAACTGAAATCAGCATCTCATTTCCAGCTACTAATAAATTTTTGAACTCTGAGAATACATGTAATATTGGGATTTCTTCTTCAAAAGACAAAGTGATGAATGGCATGAACAGGGAACATTATCAGAGCAGTGAATAAAGACTAAAAATCCATCTGACAATGAAAGGTTGATATGAAATGCTAATTCTTAGTGATAGCAAATGATCCCCAGCCCATGGAATCCAGTTTTGAAACAAAGCTGAGACAGTTGAAGCACTAGCCCCATTTAAACTTTCTTCTTTTTCAATTCTTTTTGACAACTAGCTCTAAATTTCAGAGCATACTTAGAGCACGCATCTCTAGGAGAAGTCCTAGGCACTGACAGAGCTCTTGCACAGGACAGTTGAGAACACACAGGCTCTGTGCCCAGCACATGGCAAGCTTTCACAAACACACTGCCACACAAGGACCAAGCCCATGCCTTGAAATAGCACAGTAAGAAATTATTTGGACTTCACAAGATCATGCCTGTTTGCTTTGAGTCACAACACGTGACTGGGATGGTGCATGCAGGCACGTGGTGACCCTGGGAACGCATGGCTGCAGAGCCCAGTGCTGCACCCACCCCATGATAACTGACTGCATGGGCAGGGTGCAGTGCCTGGCTGTCCCACCCTCTCCACACAGGAGGCACTCACAGTGCCTGCCTGCTTCAGGTCTGCCCTGTATTTGTCTCAGAAAATCCTGTGCTGCCGTAAGAGACATCAGCCACCCTGGAGACCAAGCCTTTCCAGGCCATGCTGCTAAGTCATTTGCTTGGTCCTACTCAGATTCTTTCTGTGAAAAAAACAAGAAATTTTATAAAGCAGCCATAGAAAAAGCCTTTTCTTTTGCTACAAGAAGAGTCCTGTGCGAATAGATCCACCAGATGTGTAAACAGAAGGCTGTGCACCCAATGTTTGTTTTTCATCTCAAACAAGGAGAATGTGCTTAGTGATGATGGAGGCCAAGCATAGACTTTTATCCAGCCACTTCTGATCTCTTGGTTTCTCTTGCACATCCTGAACTGCCTGAAGGCAACTTAGAAAACCCCACAAAAGACACAAGACACATCATCCTCAAAGCAGTGTTTTTCTTCCTGCAGTTTGTCTCGCACTTTCTTTCCCCACTGCTCCTTTCCTCCACCCTCTTCTCCTCCCTCTCCCAATGCTCTCCAATTTACTTTATTTCTTTGGAAACATACTCCCTGCTACATACATGTCTATGCATGTGCACTGGGCTATCTGACAGCTACTCCTTTATGAGATCTCTTGCATCTCCCTTGTCTTCCTGTACCATTGTAGCACATCCTTCCAGGAAAGGCAGCATGGCGTTACCTCTGTGTCGCAAAATTGCAGAATGATAGTGGTTGGAAGGTAGCTCTGGAAACAATCTAGTCCAACCCTTCTGCTACAGCAGGGTCACTGAAAGTAGGCTGAACATGAATGTGTCTCAGTGGGTCTTGAATATCTCCAAAGAAGACTCCACAATGTCTCTGGGCAGCCTGCTCCAGGGCACCACCGCTCTCAAAGGAAAGTTTTTTCTTACGTTCAGGTGGAACCTCTTGTGTTCCAGTTTGTGCCCATTGCTCCTTGTCCTGTCTCCGGGCATCACTGAAAAGAATCTGGTCCTACCCTCTTGACACCTGTCCTTTAGATATCTATAGGCATTCAGAAGATGCCCTAAGTCTTCTGTTTTTCAAGCTAAACAGCCCCACGTCTCTCAAGCTCTCCTAATAAAACAGATGCTGTATTCCCCTCAGCGCCTCCAATGCCTGGCATACACCTGTGTACTGTAAGAAATAAGGATTTTTAAATACTATCCAGCTGCAAGGCAACCCTACACTCCACATCTGTTTAAAGATAGTCTCAAACATTTCTGTATTCTTGTTCTAAAGGCCTCAGTGCTTCAAGATAAACACATGCAAAGGGCCACAGAGCTACCTGAGCTGGCCAACACCAACCTGCCCAACTTTTTACTTAAAGCAGCACTGAGGTTCACCACAGTATTGGTACTTATAGCCAGACTGCTCTCAGGTTCTGCAGCCACTCAGTCCTGGAGGCTATGTATAGGGCATGTCTTTACTTCTGATACCACAAGAGTAGTAAAAACTTGTTTAATAATTAATGCATGCCTTAAAAGCAAACAGGCTCCTCCCATCTTCGTGCCCAAGCACCAGCAGCTTTCCAAGGGGCAGAGGTGGCCTTTCCCTCCTGTCATACAGGAGGGTTGGGACAGGGGTTTTGCCTTTTGGAGGAGCTTTCAAGGAGTGTCACACAGTGAGTGACGAAGTCTGTCAGCATCATATTTTTATGCTCCCGATCTGAGAACCTCTGACAGAAAAGGCTTCAAAGTTAGTATTAAAATGCAACACTATCTGAGGGTAGGAAAGACCTTAGAAAACCATCTTCTTCAGTCCTCCTCAAAGTTGGTAGTGAGAAATTTCCTTACTTGTCTCTTCTATGTGGATGTTTGTTAAAAATAATAATTACCATGGACTTCCTTTTCAAAGGAGGAAAGTATGACTGGACTAAAACAGGTGTCCCAAAGTGATCTTTCTTCAGACTCTCTGAAGAACACTTTTTGCACTCTTTATAGCCCAGATAGGCCCAGGTTCCAGCGCAGAGGTAAGCAGGACGAGAATCAACAGTCAGAAATTAAAAAAGGACAATGAGAAGGATTTTAAGAAAACAAGGAACCTGTAAAGACCCTTCCCAGTTAGATGGAGCTATTTCATTGCAGAATTAGCAGACTTGCCAAGAATAGCACAAAAGGGAGAGCAATTCTTTTTGCACACTACAAAGAACAAATTCAGATGAATGCAATGCTATCACAGGGTGATGACCAAATAGTTCTCATTCCAACAGTAAAGGTAAAACAGTAAAAACTGAAATAACACATTTTAAAAAACCAAGCCTTCAGCCACAGTATCAGTGAATGCTAAAACTGCTGCTGTAGCTTTTATAGTTACATTTAGTAACCCATAAACCACCAGACAAATTTCAGAAGAAGAAAATGGTGAACGTTGTACGAAATGTTAAGAAGGTAAATGAGCAGCTACAGCTCTGCCAGCCTGATGCCACTGCCCTCCGCCTGGTGTGGGTTTTGACCTGTAAGGGACTAAAGGAAGATGGGTAGGCACAATCCCA
>VWYK01054999.1:0-13600 GCA_013399775.1 Semnornis frantzii
TAATTCCCAACCTGGGACAGATACACGTTATATTCAAATGCTGAAACATCAGTGAAATTGTTTAAAAGCTACCTTAGACCTTCAGACTAATAAATAATATTAGAATTAATAGCTGGAACTATATCGGCTAAAGAATTCTTCTTTGTGCTATTTTATATTGAGGCCTCACTTTAGACTAAAAAAAGAGTCAACTTCTGGAATACTTTGTCACATCAGTGCAATCACACTAATTAACTCAATGAAATGCCACTGAAACACACAGTGAAATAATGTTTAAATACCACCTAACATCATACATCACACCCAATATTACTATTTAAAGACCTGTAGATGCTCATCTGTGTGTACATCCCATACACACAAAGAACAAGTTAGCTTCTTTTGCTCAGTGTGGTCAACTTAACTAGCACTGAATTTTGTTATCACAACTAAAAAGTACCATCTGTGTAGGGACTTTGAATGCCACTAGAGCTATTTTCTTCTTCTAAATCAGAATGCTCAAGAGCACGTTTGGCAAAGATCTAGACTTTTCAAACTTCTGATTATATTTACTTTTTTTAAGTTACAAGATTCGTTTATTTTTGCTGCAAGAGGGAAGACAAGGGATTTCATTCTTTTTCTAGGCAGAAAGACTACACTCACCACGGGTTTTACCTAGAGCCTTTCTTCCTTGTTTTAATTAGTATGTAAGTGCAATCTCTTCTGTGAAATTGTGATGGGTTGAAATTACTCTCAAAATAAAATCATCAGCCTAGCTCAGATGGTTTGGAAGCAAAATGAAGCTACAAGGATCTACATCAATTAGGGAAGATATGTGAAACTGATGATTATTGGCCAGGTTTTATCCTAGAATTTGATCCTCGGTAACATCCATGAAAAGAGCTTGTTCCCTTCTCTTAGAGAACATCACTGCACAGGGACAGGTACATGGAAGTGAGCAACACCAAGAATATCAAAACAATGAAGAAAACATAACAGACTGACATGCCATTATATAGTAGTTTGGGCATCAAACTTGAAACCAGTTTGTTTTTAAGGCAAAAAATTAGTATAATTTGGTATTGGTTAATGTTATACAGTACAGTGAGTGTACCAGTAAACCTGTATTCTCACTGCACAATTATTTGATAATTTGACTAGCAGAGTGTATGAACGACAGCTGCTCAAGTGACAGTAAAGCACTTGAGTATTTGAAACTCAGAAAAGGTGAGGAAAGCATTTTCTTCTGTGAGAATTACAAGGTAGCACAAGAAGGAAAACTGTCAGGAAGGAAAGGCAGTATTTTAAAAGCTTCTCAAATGATAAATATCATCAACATACCCAGATAGTTCACAGCAAAGCTTTACAGCTTCTTTATGATAGGGGAAAAGAAAAGGTAAGTGGAGAAACAAACGTGTGAGAGCAGCAATCTAGGAGGGCACAGTATGTTTTCCTGTCTCGGCTCAGCTCGCATCTTTTCTGAGCCCTGCAGGCGAAGTGCAACCATGACAGCTTTATCAAGTCCTACCTGTCTCCTGAAGTAACTTTAGGCATACTGGGTTTAATATCATGCTCACAGTTTGAAGATTTCAAAGACATGGTGACAACAGTATAAAGGCCCTGGTCTGTCAATAGCACTCGGAAAAGTTTGTACCAAACACAACTGCTGCTGCCTTGAAAGCAGAAATAAACCTACAAGGATGTGAATTCTGTAAGCTGCCTGGCTTTGTTTCTAGTGTCTGAGTTTTCATGAAACCTGCTTTAAATAAGACAGCAAAGCCTTTCTTCTCCCCATTTCCCTTAAAGCCACTACCCCATTTCCATTAAGGTAGAGACAGGTTATAACATCCTTCTGGAAGAACATTTTGAGTGACTTAGGACTTTTTAGAATGGGATAATGTTTAGCCGAAGACAATTCAGCAAAACTTCGACTCATTCTCCAGAGCTTTCAGCTTTCCTACATAGCCAAATGCAGGGACCAGGCACTCTGGAGCACAATATGTACTCCATATACTAGATCATGTAATAATCATTATTTCTGCCTAAGTGACAAAAATGGAACACGGGTTGATGCAAAAAGGTACGCCTACCACAAACACATCATAGGACCTTGAGATTTCCAGCAAACTCCATTTTGCCATGATTTAAAGGCCACCTCTGACAATCAAATGGAAGTTTGACAGACTAAATGCAGAGAAAGGTATGCCACAGCTTTTAAGCAAGGTCAGTGCACTGCTGCTGCCTCAGGAAGAATGCAGAAATTTAAGGAAATTTTTGCTGCTGCTCCTTTGAAACACAGGCTGCCTCCCTGACACACTGCACTTCATCAGACCCATGCACTGATCCAGGTAGGAGTGGTGCAGGAGATTCTTTCAATGAGGGCATCATGTCCTGCGTGCAGCTGAGCTGGAGTCATGTGGTAGCACTATCTATATTCCCTCTAAACTCAGAGAAAGCAGGGAGTCCCTCGGTGTTCTCCTGGGTCCCTTCTATGTGTCCATGTAAGTTTAAATTACAACAAAGAAACACTTAAATATTGGTCTTTCCATCTAGAGTAAATCTCACCTTTCAATACATTGTCTGCCAGATTTAAAAAAACACCAAAACCACAAGGGGAATAAAACTCCAATGCTCCTGATACGTTGATAACTTGGAAATTTCCATTTGGCAGAAAGATGTTTCTCAACATATTTTTTAAACAGGAATGGTAAGACACTACATTCCCATCACTAAAATAAGTTCCATCCCCATCCCACTACTCTCTGGACTTCAGACAATTTAAGGGTGAATGTGCCCCTGCTGTCTGCAAGAATAAAGCATCCTTCTCAGTTTCAGCTAAACTTGAAGGAACTTTTTGCTTCATGCCCTGTTCCAGCACAGCATTCTTAGGAGCAGGTCAGCAAGACGGTCCCTTTGGATTCAGAGTCTCTTTCCTGTCAACATTAATTCAGCTCTCTGACGTGGCTTACACATTGGAATTTGTTCCAAATGAGTAGAAACCATTCTCTGAATCTTATTAGATTTATAAACCCATTTTTAACCACTGTTATTTCCCTGACATGTGAACTGTCTGTATAGGCTCACCCATCAAATTAGTTCTAAACAGGTGTCACCAAAGCAAAATGATAAGGGGCTTTGCCTGTTCCTGCAACTTTACAAGATTAAAATCTTCTGTAACAGCTAGTAATGTGTACTGCATATTTATAATGAGGAAAACCAAAAAGGGGTTTCACTACTCTTCAAGTAATAAACCATTTTTTTTATTTATTTTTACACCAGACTTGTTCATATACTTTAGAAAAGTTCCAGACAGTAATGAACATTTTTCATGTTGGTCTGAAAGCATTCATATGGAGTGCATTTTAAAAATGTGTTCTACTGTGTGAAATTCAATTCAGGTTATCCATAATCACAACAAAGATTTAGAAAGATAACATTTTCTTATTCCTGGCTCTTATTAAGTGGCCACACATAATCTGAGATAAAAATTTGTGAATAATGACTTACAATGAGAGATCTGGTACAGAACAGTATTCCCACCAGAAATCTTTGTGCTATAAAATGTACAGATTTTTGGCATTGAGTTTATCTCCAAGAATATTGCAGGTATATGAGATACTGCCTCTATAGTCAACATCTGCCTTTTTTTTTTTCTTTTTTACTA
Organism: Semnornis frantzii; assembly: GCA_013399775.1. Lineage (NCBI taxonomy): Eukaryota > Metazoa > Chordata > Aves > Piciformes > Ramphastidae > Semnornis > Semnornis frantzii. Next base: position 3,644 of record VWYK01054999.1, read on the forward strand.
AAAAAAAAAATAAAAATCCTGAGAGTTTTCTAGTGTATTCTTTATTTAATGCTGCCACATACTTCCAACTCCCTGTGTAATCCTTCTTTCTCCAAAAATTCCAAATCAGGTTCACAGAGGACAAGACTCAACATAATATGAGACAAAAACAAAGATCAGAGAAATTCTCTTTGAGTTGTCCTTTGATCTCTCTCTCCCTGCTATTCCAAAGTCCCAGCTTTGTGCCAAATCCCAAGCATCTGGGCATCTGCCCCTACTCCTGGAGAAATGCCCAGCAAGTCCAAGTAGCACTTCACACTCCCTTCACCGTACTCATCCCTAAATAATCTCCTTATTTTGTGTTCCTGTCCCAGCATGAAAATCAGATTCTGCTCTGTGCTCTGAAGTACCTCCTTTTTCTCTTGTCCAACATTTACATGTGTCCCTATGAAAATTAAAGTCACAGTGGTTACATGACCTAGTGACCCAGTTACCAGTCCTCGGCTGCACAGCCATGCCTATGCCGTGAGGCGTCCTCTCTCTCATTTGGTTTTCAGTGCCAGAGGAGCAAAACGGGAAAGGAGCACACCACTTGGTGTGCACTGAAGGGCTGTGCTTTGGCACAGATAAAATCATGAATCCTTCAGGAAAGGGCCTTGAATTTGGAGGGACAGTTTGCCAAACCTTGAAATGAGGCAGAAATGATTACTTTTGAGAAAGGATGAATGGTTTGAATGCATTTCTGACTGGGCAGTATTTGTTTGAGCCACTTGTGTGGTGAGAGCAAATATGTCCCCTTGTACTCTGCTCTGGTGAGGCCACACCTCGAGTATTGTGGTTGGTTTTGGGCACCTCAGTACAAGAGGGATGTTGAGGTGCTGGAGCAAGGAGGGCAACAAAGCTGGTGAAGGGCCTGGAGAATAAATCTTAGGAGGAGTAATTGAAGGAGCTGGTGCTGTTTAGTTTGAAAAAGAGGAGGGTGAGGGGAGACCTCATTGCTGCCTACAGTTACCTGAAAGGACATTGCGGAGAGGCTGCTGCTGATCTCTTCTCAGAGGTAAAGAGTGATAGAACAAACTGTGACTGGGTAGGTTTAGTCTAGATACTATGAAATTATTTTTTTTTTCACAGAAAGAGTGGTCAGGCATTGGAATGGGCTGCCCAGGGAAGTGGTTGAGTCACCAATCCTGGATGTGTTTACAAGTCATTTGGATGTGGTGCTTGGGGATATCGTTTAGGGTGAACCTTGTAAAGCTATTGGTGGGACTTGGTGATCCTGAGGGCCTGTTCCAACCTGAATGTTTCTGTCATTCTGTGATCTACTTGTGATTTTTAAAAGTATTCAACTCAGGACCACCAAAGTCTAGAACCTCAGAAGACAACACTGAAATTGTACTAGGCCTCTCTGCCCTACCATGGAAGGTTGCACGTTTTAAGAACTTTCTGCACTCAGCTTTGTGCGGATGCTAACAAATCCAAGTTCTGGTCACCAATATAAATCCTGGCCACAGGGAAAATGATTAAGAGCGAGTTGCCGAAAATTCATGCTCTCAGTCATCTCTCCTCTCCATGCAGAAACTTCCTTCATTTCACCAAACACTCAAAGCATTCGCTTCAGCTCTCAGGTTGACACATTTAACGTGAAGGCTGCACTTACCATTCCCTGGTATTAATGGGTCACAAACGCTCTTTTATGCTGTACACTTCTTCACTGAGACCAAATACTACTCCAGAGGAGGCAAAAGCAGACTCTGCTCTTCATTTACTGCTGCGACCTCACTAATATCAGAAGTTATCTACACTGCCCAGAAAAATGATACCATGCATTGAACAAAACATTATTAATAATGATGTAACAATAATGAATATTAATAATGTTAATAGGACACAGTGTCATTGTTTTGGGGCTGATACTGGTGTCTGTAGTATTGGCAGCATACTAACACAGGCAGTCATGCTAGGCAAACGTGCACATATTCATTGTCAATTCAGAAACACCTCCTGTCTCAGCTCCTGACCTCTCACAAATTCTGCAATTTCTTTCTCCCCAGACAAGCTTCCATGTAAGTGCAGTGGCATGAGAAGGTTGATTCTGTTTGCTTTTCTCATGTCAATCTTAAAATTCTCCTCAGCAAAGAAGAGAAACCTGCACATTTGCATATAGTAGTGCTCTGCACCAGATGCTAAACAAAGACGCCTAAATGCCTCAAATTATTTGCCATTTCCATAGTGACATAAACCAGTGCTTGCTTGGGGCTTGGTTATGCAAAGCCAGACCTCACATACCACAGTTACCGAGGGCAATATTAATGGCTGGATTACATGCAATCAATCAACAAGTGAATTATTTATATACATACTAGGATTTTTGTTCCTGTTCACACACATCTAATTACAGAAGACCTCTATAAATCCACTGATGTTGCCTTATTTCTGTGTAGGGGAAGCTGAGATGTGAACTCTATCTCAGGGAAACAGATATAAAAATAGATATATATGCTATAAAATGCTGGTTGAATGCTTCAATTTCCATATAATCCACACAAATATTTGCAATAGGCTCATAATACAAATGTAGTTTTAGACAATTCAAATGCCTGACGTGGGAATAAGGGGACATCCTTTGTCTGGGTAATTAGGGACCTGTGATAAGAAAAGGAGACAGGGACAACCACACCGCCAAGTAGCTTCTCTGCAGTGTAGATAAAGCTGTTGAACTGAGTTCTTCATTCTTTAGCACAAGTTAATTATTAGCAGTTTCTTTGAAAATGGAAGCATTATTTGTTCTAAATCTTTTACATCAGGGTGATCAATTTGACCCAGTTAGTATATTCCCAGAACATCTGCACAGTGATAATGAATACATAAAACCTTTCCTTGAAAATTATTTTGCTCTTACAAATCTCTCTGATATTAATGTACATGAAATTTCCTTTACCAAATGTCTGCAAAGCAGCATATTTGTTACTTGCAGTAATGGCACAATACATTTGTGGCTAATGTGCTGTTCTCCTAGTCACACCATCGTCTGGCTTAGAGGACACAGCACAGCCCTGGACAGCTGCTTCTACTGCCCTGTCACAAAATCAGAAAGTGAAAACTCTGGTCTGGTTCATACTGACACTTCTACTCCTCAGCCCCCACCACCATCAACATCTTTAAGACACTGAATTGAAGAGCATGAGTCCACCATCATTACAAATGAGGTTTGGACATTGCTGCAATTAATCTTCCTGAATCAATAGGTAGTTTGATAACCCACTGACCTGCCAATAAGAAGACTACAAAGAAAAATTATCACAGAGGATCAAAAACCTTTAGCTGACAATGGTTTTCATTAATATACACAGGTCAGTTAAAAGAGTGGTGCTTCATATGTGGATATATTTCACAGACATTGTTAATGCTAAATACCTTCTGTTTCAGATGTATGTTTGTTCAGTGCAGATGTCAGTACCACATTGAATGTGTTTTTAGTTTGTGTGTTACATAACACATCAGTGTTCCGATGTTCTTGAGAAATTTATGGCCTCAAAAAACCCCAAATTATAGGATTTTTTTTCCTATAGAAAATTCTCTCTGTCTCTTCAGATTAAAAAATCCTCCAGAGAATAGAAATTCCATTTCCCAGAAGCTCTAGAATTATTTTTTCTTTTTTTAAAAAAAGTAGCTTTATTGTCTTCCAGTCTGCCATTGGAACAGTATCACACATTCATAGGCAAATTAAAAGAACCTATTTTAAAGACACAAAAATAAACCTACCCAAATAAACCAGTGATAGCAAACTAGCTCCTGGCAGTTGTCAGAAATGTATTGTGTTGCCAAGCCTTGAGATTTTATAGGGAGTATTTAGATTGTGAATCATGCTGCAGGCAGTTTAATGAAAAGATCCAGCTGCCATGTGATTTTGGAAGAGACGAAATAGGAAAGAAAATCACCTCTAGCCTGAGAAGAAATATAGTGAAATGCAAACTCAGAGACACGGCACAATAGGCATAGTTCTTCATGCGATTGCCAGGAATATTTGTGTGTGTTATTGGGTCTCTCTAAAAACAGGTTACCCCTTACCACTAGATCGTGCAGTACAAACAGCCACCAATTCAATTACATTGCTTTCAGAAGATTAGCCAAAATGTTCTTTCAGCAGCCACTGCTAATGAAGTCTCCATGGGTATGTCTGTATCATGCACTGGAGCATAGCAGATATCCACAGTGTATTCTGAAGAGTATCACACTCCCTCAGGGAAAGCAAGTCTGACATGGCCTGCTTCTGACTTAGGTCTGGCAGTTGAGTCCCCACAGCATTACAGCTAACTCAGCAGCACCACTCAGCCCTTCCCAGCCTTTCTGGTTCCTGACCCAGGCTGTGCAGAACAGTCTCAGTTTCTCTGCACTTGCAATACCATTATGTCCTGAGCCATCCAGAAGCTGTTGGACTTCATGCAAAAAGTTGTACTGTTGCTTCCATAATAAACTATCTGGCTCTTCAGCTCTTCTGTTAGGAGCTTTTACATCCAGAAGTCCCAACATAACCTTCACAGACAACCCATATATAGGCAGTTGAATTTTCCTCTGCTGCCTGTGACTGCCAGATGCAGCCTGCTGCCAGCTAGGAGAAGAAACCAAGAGTTCTGGAAAACCAAGTCCCTGCACCACAATACAAGGCTTGTGTAATCTGCTACCAATGGGCATTTTTTCCTCTCTGTGTAAAAGTGAATACATTTACATAAATGAAGTGAAGGGGAAACTGCAGATAATAGCTTAAGAGCTTGCTAATCGCCATGCAAAGAATGAGGAAGATAAGAGCAGGGCTCATTTTTTTGTTGCCTTCCTCACATTTTTGTTATTTTAAAAAAGACATGGCATTATTGAAGCTGCAGTTACTTTTTCTTACTTCAAGTATGGGTCTTACCAGGTTTAATTGCTTTCCCTGTTATTTGGTCCTACATAGGATTTTAGTCACCCAACTCAAAAAGTCCATCACGAGCTGCTCCCTTCAACAATCAGGTAGGTCCCAGAAATTAAAAAAAAACAACAAAACATAATCATAATAATAGCAAAAACAATTAAAAAATCACCCTGGGACAATGCTCCTTAAGTGCTCATTATCAGCACAGGCTCCTAATTTGTGCCTAGCTGTTTTACATCAGTTTTGAACTTCATGCCAAACTTTAGAATAATGACATCCAACAGAGCTGGAATTTGTATGGGAAAGCACTAGGTTTTTATCCTGAAGGCCAAACAAGTAGCTCTTTACAGTTCAGTTTTGGCCTGGCTATTCTATTAGCTCACTTATTTTTACAGCAGTTCAAGTAAAATTATGTGGGTCCAAACTACCTGCAGGATTTGTTACAGAATCAACAGGCTATTTCACAGAACAAACAATATAAGCATATTTTCCAACATATTTACACTTATAGTTCTTATCTCCAAGACAATTCTGAACCAACAGCATTTTAGTAATGGCAGAAGGGAGGAAGGGAATACTCTAGACAGGAACACTGAAGCACAGATTCCCTGATCTTTGATTTCTAGCGGATGATAAAGGCCCTTGGCTTTCAAAGACGCCTCTGAAAGCCTTCCCTTGCAGAAAATACATTTACCTCACTGATAAGAATAAAAAGAAGAGGTGAATCTTAGAAGAACCATATACATAGGGTTAATTTTGACAGTTCAAAGCCAGCGTTCAGGTGTTTAATGGTCATCATCTTCCAAAAGCTGTCTTGGAGTAAAGCAAGTATAGATAATGAAAAACCAGGAAAACTGAACTGCTTCCAAAATGGCATACTGCAAAGATCAGCATTTTTGCTCACATTTTGTCTGCTTCTCCTTCTTTCTATAATTTAAGAATGGCCTATTCTGTTGCATAAATACTATGGCAAAATTGATCCTGTAAAACCTTCCAAGTCAGGAATACAGGATGCAGCCATGTATCTAAATCAAAACTGTTTTAATCAAAAGGCTTGAACTGGACATACAGAAAAAGCCCCATAAACTTTAATGTCTGCAACTCAGCCTGCAGTCAACCTTCTTACTGAGTTGTTTTTAATGAAAGACAACTCCACACATTTTGATTCAAGGCTGTTCAGTATTCGTGCTTTGCTGCATGCTGGGGTTAGGATATTTTACCTTGTAAACATCAGTGCCTTTGGATTACCATGAAAAATACACCAGCTATTGCATGCAAACACACACACAGCTAGCAAATTAAAAAACTCAGTTGTGGCTGTGAGCATAACATGGCCCAAGAGTCTTAAAAGCAGCTCTGCAGATCCCAGAGCAGCCTATCCCATAAACACAGATGACAAGCACCACCTTGCATTAAAGCACAGACTGCTCGGCTTTGCATTTAAAAAAAGAAAAATAATAGGGTTGTGTTTCTGAGTGACCTTGAACAACGTGGGTTTTGGCAGGGGTTGGAGAACACCATGGGGAGAGCGAGTGAGCCAGCTTCGACTTCTGCTTCGTTTCACTTGGAGACAATGTTTGGTTAGTTTGGACTAGAACATCAACTTTGCTCACCAGGAGCAGCGCCAAAGGCTTCTGCAGCGCATTGCGAGTGCCATCTGCAGGTGGAAAGGCGCACTGATGGCGCTCGCACGCCCAAAATGCGTTAACGTCTCAGAGAACAGCTCGTAATTGCAGAAAGTCTACAGAAATACTTGTTTCACATCATTCCGCTTACAAAACCACTCAGCCCCGCGGCAGCCCTGTGCAAGGGAACAGTTCTCCTAGTGTCTTTTCTAATTCTGCAGCAGTACAAACCCATCGATGCTCTTTGCGAGGAGGATGTCCTTAACCTCTGACTGCCAGGAATACTAGATCTCCCTTCATATACAATAGTAAGAGAGGGTTTCCATTATGTGCTGGCTCAAGTCAATAGTGTTGAAGCGTTGGGAGATTTTGGTGGGTAAACAGAATTTTCCAATTGGAAGGCACATTGCTTTTCAGGATAAAAGCCCTAGTAAAGAAAAGTTAAAGGGTCTGAAATTAAATTATGTTTGCATTTGCAATCATTACTGGCTGAATTACAGTTATCTGACCTGCACAAAGTAATTGCAGGCAAGCAAAGAGGCTGTCACTGCAGGAACACCGCAACTACGTCCAGCGTGGTATTTCTTTGGTGGTATCTTAATATCTACATCAGCAGCAATACCTGAGTATTCAGTTTCACCATGTGGTAGGCACTGTGCCTAAGGTTGGCATTTTCAGGGTGGCAGCCTATGAACAGTATCAGCACTGGCTGAGAAACAGTCACAGGTATATTCCATATAGCAACCTCTCTCCCAGAAGCTCAAATGTTGTAAAACAAATCCACACATTTTCCACCTGTGCATTCCATGTAGAATAAATACAGTTAAAATTTTGCCAGAGTATTGTCTGGACAATGCAGTTAGGAGAGAAAGAGACACCAAATTGTATTTCCTATTGCCCACAATGCAGTGCTCTAAAATCACTGACATTTCCAAGCACGGCTGTATGCAGGAATGGGATCTATTTGGGCCATGCCTGATTGAATCATTACATTCAGATTTATACATCGGTGGAGTTTCTAATCCACCTCTCAATCTAGTGCCTTGGCAGGTCAGTCAATCAGAGCATTTCTCAGCACAGCAATCCCAGACTACTTTTCTTTACATGCATTCAAAAACATGAATATTTTGCCCACTGCTGAAAATACCAGGAAAACTCAGGAAAATAGCTTGTGGTCTGACCTTTGCAAATACCTTCCTAAAACAGCAGGAGATAACAATAAATATATATTGGAAACTAAAAAAAAAGCAAATTTTGCAGAGTAATTTTTTACTGCATGACATGTTCAGTGTTTTTGTTCTTTCACAGAACTACCAATAGCAAATGCTATTTCTATCCTGTTGACCTCACTAGTATTACACTTCCTTTCTTTTGCTTTTGTTCTTTTTTGTTGTCTTCAAAAAAAGCAAACACAACTCTCTTTATTGTCCTTAATACCAGTATTTAACATTCTGATGAGGGGAATGGGCAAACTCATCAGTTTGTTTCAGGATTTTAGCACATGTGCTTTATTATATGGCTATAGTGAGAATAAGCTGGTTATCCACACTAGCTATGACAAAGATATTCACTGTCTTGAGAAAGGTGAACAAATCATTAAGTTAGAAATAATTAGCAAAATACTCTAAAGAGTTAAGCATCAAGAAGGGAGTGAGAGGAATATAAAACGCTCATAATCAGAGTGGGGGGGGAGATTTATTTCCCAACCACAAAATTGACCTCACTAGAAGCTTCTGCAGGAGAACTCCAGGTGTGATATATTTATGGCCTCCCTTCTTACCCTTGCTATTATTCTTTCCAAAGCAGAGAGTATTATATTTCCAAGTCCTTGACCTCAGATAAAGCCTGAGATTCCTTTCACTTCCCCTTAGTACATGTCCCCATGTCCATTTGCCAGCACCACATTCCAGTGTCACGCTGCAGACAGGCCTGATAAATTAGCACAGTGTGAATGCACCAGAAGAATCTAGTCCTGTCAAAGCCAGGGGGGGAAGTCACTAGGTTCGACTTGTGTCAGTTATTTCTAATTAGGAGGCACTATAAACTTCATACTTGGAGTGCAGGACTGGAGAGGATGACTGTTTGCAATTGTCCAGTCAGAGCAATGAGACACCCATTGACATAAGATGTAGATGAATCAGATTCGGAGTAACCTAAGAGATTCTATACCCATGCAAAACTATACTTTTTCTATCCTACTCCCAAACACCCACCTTGGTGTCAACACATGGTCATCGAGATAGATTCACGCTCTGAATCTGGCCTCATAAAGCAAATTAAAATGTGTATAAAGTTACTTACAGACAGATATGTTGAATTATTACAGAAGGACGAATGAGAGAGGGGTTATAAAAGTCCTGAGTGACTTTTAATTCTATCTGACATGCCCTGGTACCTATACATGTCAGTGACACATCTGTAAGGTTCCTAAACCCTGACGTATCTCCAAAATGACATCATCCAATACAGCAAGCCTTAAGGCTAGCAGAATCAAATATGATTAACATGGTTAAGAGGCACATAGAAGAAAACATGATAACATTCTGAGGAGATTTCAGGATTGATACTTTATCTGCTTCCCTGGCATTTATAAGTAAGACAGGTTGGATGGGGCTCTGACCAACTTCATGTAGTTGAAGATGTCCCTGTTTACTGCAAAGGGGTTGGACTACATGACCTTTAAAGGTCTCTTCCAACTGAAAACTATTCTAAGATTCTATAATTTTAAGTAAACACTGGGAAAAATATTGAGAGAAATAGAAATTGAATATAGGGAAAGGGAAAAAAAGCCACAGCCTGTAGGTGTCTTCATGCAGTGAAATAGTTTACCCTGAGGGTACAGTGAAAGAGGTATGTCCATGTTACTGGAAGTAACTTTAACTAGGGCAGCACATGGGAAGGGTACTACGGAAAACCAAAACCAAAGTCTAGTAACATTTTTGTCTTATGCCACAGAGAAATATTTGAGCAATAACCTGTCTTGGGAAGACAAAGAATTTGACACATTCTACTTTACATAGATTAATTACCTAAAGCAGAAATACCTTTACAGAATATCAATTCCTGACAGAGTGTGCTTAAAATCTAACTGTAAATGGTATAACTTGGTCTGGTGGCCAGAGCTGAGACTGGGTAATTTCTGACCATAAGATACTTGACAAAACCAAACAAACCATCCAAACAAAACACAGGAAAGCGAAATACCTAGCAAACAAAACCAACAAAAACCCCAAGAACAAAGCAAACAAACAAACAAAAAAAAGAAACCAGCTATTCAGTCCCTGGAACAACTTACAAAATGTTCTTTTTATTTTGCATTCTATAAATAAAGATGGGATGTATGTTTGAACATGTCATATGACCACATTTCAAGTTAAAAAATTACAAGCTTTTGGTTTCATACCAATATTCCTTAATAAGCCTTGCTTATACTGTGCTGTGAGG
>VWYK01055017.1:0-13307 GCA_013399775.1 Semnornis frantzii
TCCCATTCTTCTTTCCAAGTTTACCCTGCTGTCACCTCTAATAAAAACAGGGCTCCCATCCTAGAAAAACTGAAGATTGTGAAAGTTGTGTTTATGACTGAAAATTTAATGTAGCGGACAAAAATCTTTTATGGTGCAATTTAATGTTTTCTATTCGTGGGACAAAAGGAGTGGCCATTTCTATAATAACAGAGCAGTTAGACCATATTCTGTAGACTTGATTTTCATCAGCTCTGGGAGTGAAGGGTCTTCCTTTAACAACCTGTGATACGGCGTTCAGATTCTGAATCACAGCAGGGAAAGAAGAAAAAAAACAATCCCTCTTGCTCTTCTTTTCCTGCTGTCTGCTACTATGCAGCTTGACATATTTTTCACACAGAAAGGCAAATATCTCCTAATGCTGATGTCATTTGATTTTTAAGGTGAAATTTAAACTTATTTTGGACACGGCAAGCACAGAAAATCACCATTATGAACACCAATGCCTTTCTTGCAGCCCCCTGACAATCTACCCAGCTATCTGTCACACTCATTTCTGTGCTGTGTTAGTTCCCCTGGACAGTCATTTTGACTTGATGTCATGATATTCACACCTAGGTTTACAGAAGACCTCTTGATGTAATTTTTTTTTTCCTGGAGCTGTGCAACTGTCAGTCTTTGTTATGGTTACACAGAGCATAGTTAAAGTTTCCATCAATAATTCCCTGAATAATGATAGATTAGTTTGACAAGAACAGCTTTGTAGGCTGTTTGTATGTGTGTCTATTACTAAAACAATGCAATTTCCCATTCTTTGATGTGCCTTTTGTTGTTTTTTCCATGCCTATGGACAGTACCTTTTTTTGTTTTATCCCATGGCATTTGATTCTTTGCAAATTTGCACCAATACACAGTCTCTGCATGCAAATCTGGGGCCTCAAATAGATTGATTTAGTCAGAAAAGGAACTCATCTTTTTCTTCACCCTATTTTTCCTACACTTGGTATGGTATGGAGAGCTGGAATTTTACAGGTGTGACAAGGAAGAGTAGAGAGCTATGTTCAGCACTTGTAATATTTGCCACCAATGACAGATACTGAAAATGTATGATACAATTTTTATGCTTTGATTGATAGTTTCTATGAAACAAGTTTTAAGGTGTGTGACAGAAACTTGCTTTTATTACCAATACAGAGTACTGGGGAAAAATATGCCAAAAGACATAGCTCCAAAAGTTCTAATGTATACAACTGTGCTTGCTTTGGGTTTATCTAATACACTGAGCCTGCATTTTGTACCTTTACTGCATTTATGATTTATTCTGTCTAAAAGAGAGGTACTGAATTACCATCAGCTTCTCAGATGGTCAAGCCTGGAGTGGAGACAGAAATGCTGAGATTCAGAGACCCCTGGAAAAAGGAAATAAGCTATTAACCTTGAAACTCAAATATCTTACCAGGGATGATGTAATGCTTAAAAGAGAACATAATTTTATTGGTAATATATTCTTGCCTTCTACAAAGTTGTAGCCAAGCAAAATAGAAAAGACAGCAGGTCTTCTCCTCTGAGCATTGGCACACTGGTATCATCTTGGAAAGCCAAGCTGGGAGAAGAACAATCATCTGTGATACTGGGAGTCTGGCATGTTTCAGGTGCCATTAATCCACACGCATGTGCCCCAGCTGCTACACTGGCTGCAGGAGGCTCACCTGTTGCAAAAAGATCGTCTACCCTTGTAACTTAGGGAGCTGAAAAAGAATGAGCAGATGTGTCAGCAGGAGCTGGCACCAGATTAAGAAACAAACCAGGACCAGAGGTTTCTTACAACTCTTTTGGCTTCAGGTTCTGGCCTGTAGAAGGGCTGACACTTTGTGTAGTCAGAAGCACTGGCAGAGCTTTATTTTGATTGACACAGAAATTCTGCTAGTAGACTAGCAGGTTGTTCAAATGGAAATTGTCTGCAGAATTTCTTGTGGAAATCTTTGATGAGTAAAATAGTACTAAACGTTCATTCTCCAGTCTTTTGTGGCTACTTAGGGAAGTGCTGAGCATTTTCGAGTAGCTGCTAATGTGCATTGAATACATGGTAACTGAAAAGTTCTTAGCATATCTGAAGCTGTATATATCATAGCTGTCTAATACTATAAATGATGTGTATGCTCATCTTGTGGAGCCTTTCACCATTAGATGATCATATGGCTTAATGCATAGCTGCATTATCCCAGATGTCACATGCAGTGTCCCTTTGTGTACTGCGAGGTTTCAGAAGTACTGAACAGCTCTATTTCAGCTTTATCTGAGCCCCAAAGGCAACCATTCACTAGTATAAGACTAGAGTTCTGATTTAAACACATCTAAAGATCTCTTGCTACAGATCACAAAAGCCTGTACAGACTTTAGGACAAGACAGAAGCTGTTGGTTTGCCATACATGAAAGCTCAGTGCACCCAAATTTTGACTACTGTGTGCTCTTCTGATCACAGCTGAAGAAGGGCAGCTGGAGTGATCAGGGGAGAAGCTGTCTTAAGACAATAGCCAAAAAATCTGAGACTTCTCCATTTGGTGAAGAGAAGACTGGGGGAGAACTATGATACAGGCTGTTGAAGGTGGTGGATAAAGTGACTGAAGAACTGTTACTCTTGTAATCCTACCGTGCTACAGGAAACTGAGAGAAGAACAATTTGAAACAGGTCATCACAGCACGGAGTTAACTCTGTGAACTTGATGCCACAGGAACATGGGAAAGCAGACAGTATCAGCAGGTTCAGACAGAGGCTGGACAAATTCATGGGCGAAGGATCTGTAAACAGCACTCAGAGGATGTACCTGGTAACATTCCTCATTTGTGAGCATGCTTGAGAACTCTCAGGGGAATGAACTGCAGAAGGAAGCCAAATCCTCATATTCTTACTAACATCACCTGTTGCCACTCCAGAGACAGAATCTGAGCTAGGGACACCCCCCTCTGTCCCAGCAAGGTGTTTTATATCTTTCTAAAGACAAAGCAGTGGCACAAAGGCTGTAGGACAATATCAGACAGTAGGAGTGCTTCCGAGTTATGGTTTTTTCCAGAACTAGTAGTAAAGGATACTGCTTAAAAACATTTGCAAGTGTAAGTAGGATTGTGTTTCATTCCTAGAAGTATTTATTGTTAAAAATATCAGCCTAAAGATAATTTTCATCTCACTGCCATTTGTCCTTCAAGTGAGGCTATTTAATGTGATTAGTCTTTGATGGCGAATGAGAAAGATGTGCTTCCTTCGGCAAGTGAAGAGCACCAAGCAGTAATGCTGTAGCATGAAGACAGGCACCCAAAGTAGGCAGAAACAGAAAAACCATCCAAAATTCTAGTTATCCCAGAAATCAATATAATATTCCTAACAATTAGGTTGCTACCCAAAGGGTTTTTTCCTGCAGAAGATTGATCACTGCCATATTCTAGAGCTTTTCCTTCGTTACTTGCATTTCGATGGCACCTCTCTCATGTTAAAACTGGCATATCTCCTTTTTAGCAGGCACAATTCCACCCTGACAGATGGCCATAATGATAGACATGCCAAAGAACCAGTATGTGTATCAAGTTTGATTATTAGGGATGGTATTCCCATCCAAGAACTTTTGAGTGGCATTCTGTACTGATCATCTGAACCCTTTGGTACGGGTTGGAACAAATGCTGCTTCGCTGAAGTCAAAGGATGTGTTAAGTGCAAAACACGGAGATGGAATTGAAGGTCTTGGTAAAATGGAAGTAAAGACTGCTCCACTCTTACAAGAATTGGTCACGAAACAAAATTGTAAACTTCTGCTGGCTTTCTAATGGTGTGATTTAGTGTTTCTGGTGTATTTCTAGTAAATAGCTGTTCTTTCTCAAATGGCATTGTGGCTGGCCAGCACAGAGCCCACTGCACCACAGACAGGGCAAAAATCTGCTGAAAGGAGAGCTGAATCAGGAGAAAGTTGCAGCAATATGCAGAGGTTTATGAAAGCTGAATTGCTCATCTCACTTTTGGGCTCCCCAGTTGAAGAGGGACAAGGATCTGCTGGAGAGAGTCCAGCAGAGGGCTACGAGGATGATGAGGGGACTGGAGCAGTGCCTGGTGAGGAGAGGCTGAGGGACTTGGGGCTTTTTAATATGGAAGAGGGAAGACTGAGAGGGGATTTAATAAATGTTTATAAATATTTGAGGGCTGGTGGTCAGGATGGGGGGGACAGGCACTGCTCACTTGCTCCCTGGGATAGGACAAGGAGCAATGGATGGAAGCTGCAGCACAGCAGGTTCCAGCTCAACACAAGGGGCAACTTCTTGACTGGAAGGGTCCAGAGCACTGGCACAGGCTGCCCAGAGAGGTTGTGGAGTCTCCTTCTTTTGAGACTCTCCAGGCCTGTCTGGATGTGTTCTGTGTGACCTGAACAGGATTGTATGGTTCCTGCTCTGGCCAGGGGATTGGACTGGATGATCTTTTTGGGTCCCTTCCAACCCCTGCCATCCTGTGAGCCTGTGGTCTCATAGCAGTGACTTCTGTTGTCACAGGTGTGTTGTGCAGGACCTGCTTTTCACCTCTGTTTTTCACCTGTCACATTTTTCATAAGAAATAACTGATTTGGAAACAGAAGGCACTTCAGTGACAGCAGAATTTTTTTAGCTGGTTTGAAATGGAAGCAATGTCTTGTGAAAAAACTACATTATCAAGATTCCCCACTCTTACTTGTGTCAGAGGCAAATACGATTCACGAGTGTCAAAAAAGGCATCTAGCAGTCACTTTTTTTCCCCTCTGAAAGGAATCACTGTGGGGCATAAAGAAAAACCTAGAATGTGAAATCTTGTTAAAATTTCTGGTAAATATTTCCTTATATTTAGTGGCATTATATTCTTTCTTACTTGCTGATGAGTAAGATTCTTTTTTTTTTCTTTTATATGCATTTTTACCAAAGTACTGCTGAGGCATCAGTACTGATTTCTTTCATACTTTACTTTTTTTTGTGTGATGGTATTTAGTATTTTAAAGACAGAAGAAAAGGTATCAAAGGCACTAAGCAAGTGCCTTTCACAGAGTTTGTGAAGTGGGGGGGTTGTACTTTCTGGGGTTGTTTAGCCTGGCAAAGAGGAGGCTCAGGGCAGACCCTGTTGCTGTCTACAGCTACCTGAAGGGAGCTTGTAGCCAGGTGGGGTTGTGCTCTTCTCTCAGGCAGCCAGTGACAGAACAAGGGAACATAATCTCAGGCTGCACCAGGGCAGGTTCAGGCTGGATGTTTGGAAGAAGTTCTTCACAGAAGGAGTGGTTGGCTTTGGAATTGGCTGCCTGGGCAGGTGGTGGAGTCACCATCCCTGGGGGGGTTTTAAAGACAACTGGATGTGGCACTTAGTGCAGTGGTTTAGATAGTTAGAAGGTGTTAGGTGATAGGTTGGACTCTGATCTCAGAGGTCTTTTCCAACCTGGTTAATTCTGTGATTCTTTTCCATGTAATCTTGCCTAAAGATACTTCCATGGGTTTATCAGGGATTACAGTGATAGAGCAAAACCAAACATGCATTTGACTGGTCTGGTGCAAGTTTCTTGATGAGCCATTAGTAATAAGGAGCTAATCTTTCATATTCAAAGTCATCTCTGCACTTCCCAATGCTTTGTGGATGCCTTAAACTGTAACTTGTGGGATCTATGTGGTGTGTTGAGGTTAGCAAGTTGTCCCCCCAAAGTTTTCACTCATTAGCAGGTGTATAAAGGAACCAGGTAACCCAACCACTGCTGTTCTTTTTAAGCCAGCAGTCCAGACTCATGATCTGCAGCTGCTGAACACACTGAAAAAAGTGTCATTTGCAAACAGTGGGAAAACTATTGAGCAAAAAAAAAATTGTTCCAAAATCTTTTTTCAAATTACTTTAAACAGAAGCCTTTCAGAAGTCTTTAAATGAAGATATGTTCAGGGGGATTTTATTTCTTTTGAGTTTTTCTTCCTCAGAATAATTTATATTATTTTTTTTTTCTTGATTAGTAATAGAGAGACAGTTCAATAAGAGGATTGAAATAACTTAGAGATTGGGTTACTTTGACAGTGGGAGATTGAAATTGAACTTCACTATGCTAGCCTGTGCCTTTTGCAGAAGAAAATAAAACCTGCAGGACTAATGGTTCCAGTTGCTACTTTTCCCATCATTTTTCTCTAAGGAACCTGAGGGTGATGTCAGAACACTGCTGTGTTTGCAAAGCTCTTTCATTGCCCACAGCTGGCTGGATCTGCTGGATCCACTCACTGCTTTTGTGACTACTCAGTGTCCTCTGAGAATGCTTCACTAGAGAAGACTTTGAATCCCTAATTCTTTCTTTGTTAAGAACTCTCTTTATTCAGGAGCTTTTTTGTTTTCTTTGGGGTTTGGTTAGTTGGGTTTTAGGGGCTTGGGTTGGTTGTTGTTCTTTTCCACAGAACCTTGTATTTTTAGCTTTTTAGCCTGTTTGGTTTTCTAGAGTATTTTCATCAGTGATAACCTCCTTGATGCTCAACAGTTAAGTGTAGGTGCACTGATTTTGTTGTAACATCCAGGGAAACCAGTGCTAAACTAGACAAGGGAGATGCTCTCCCATTCTCTAGCACCAAATCTTAACCAGTGAAATAACAGCTTTTGGAATAATACCAGGTGTAATGTGGCAGATTTTTTTAAAGGTATTCCTCTGCCACCAGACTTGCAGAATGATTGTTGATGAAAGATGGATTTTTTTTTTTCACTATATGTAATTTCTGAATACAAGATCAGTTTAATAGAATCTACTTCAATCAGCTTATTTATCTGATTAGCAGTGTTTTGTGGTAATTCTTTAAGAGCAACGCTCCAGCCAGGCAGCATTTTTCATCCATTGGAAGTGTTACAGTTAGAAATGCCACTGACAGATAAGTGTTCACTATCTGTGCACAGTTTTAAGATCAATATATTCACTTCCCAAGTCTTAAAAAAAGTTAATTTTGTGCTCTGTGTCCTCCTTCTGAAATGAACAATTTACATTTTGATTCACCATAAAATTCAGTTCAAACTTTTCCCACTGTTTCATTCTAGAGATCAGGCTGCTTTTAGTTAACAGATTGTCCTTTGATCTCAAGGAGACAATGGCTGTTTTACTCCTTTAATGAAGCTTGTATTATTACAGGCAAAATGAATATTAGACCAAATGGTAGTAGAAATCTCAGAGGGGGAACAGGCTTCTCTGTCTGGATCTTGGAAAAGCAGAATAGTCCATTTTAATCAATGGTTATATTCAATAAACCCATAGTTTGTTCTTATTTACTTACTATTTTTATTGTCTTGTTATTGTTGTTGTTATTTTTTTTCTGTTCATAATATTTAAGATAATAGACAGAATCCCTCTGTCACTGGTGACATATTGGGCAGTTCTTAAGTGTTGCTGGGAAGAGATCATCTGCTAAAGCATGTAGGAGTGAAAAAAGACCCTGTTTATACTTTCAAGCAGCTAATGTCCATTTCTTACTTGGCCTCTCAACGGACATTAATCTGAACTATGTTTCTGTGCCTTTCAGACCTTTAAGTCCTCAAAAATTAGGAGGGATTTGACTTGAAAGCAACACTTCAGAAAGGAAATGAAACACACATGGAGAATAGAAAGGAAAAGGTAGAGGTAGTTAAAAGTGAGTTGAGAAAGGAGGGCTGAGGAGAATGCAGGTGATGTGAATTTCAGCAGCACATCTACAGTCCCCTTTCTCTAATATGCCACAGCAGAAAGTGGCCACAAACCAGCAGATTTATTAATAGCTTAGATAATTTTTATAGTCTCTTGATTATTTTTCCACCAATGCTATCTACTGTAGACACAGAGTCAGCTTTGGGAACAGTATCATTGGCTGCACCACACTGCCAGGCTGAAGGTTTAATTCTGAAGTGTCTTTGGGCATTAAGTCATTCTGTAGAAAAATGCATATGCCACAACCAAGGCTAAGTTGTAAGAACATTGTGAGGTCTGTTGCTGTTTGCTGTCAGATGTCATCTCAAAAGAATGGCTGCTCAAAAAGAGGACATAGTTTGACTACAGCAGTGGCAATTCTCTCAGTACAAATCAGTTGGATGACCATAAAGACTAAGGAGCTTCACCTGTCCCATTTCTGACCCTGTTCTACATCCAAATTCTGAAGCAACACAAAATGCAGGGAGAGAGGAACTTCTGAATCAGCACTAAGGAACGGGAAAAACAAACAAACAAACATAGTGTTTATTGCTTTTTAAATTATCATTACAGGGAGAGGGGAACTTCTGAATCAGCACTAAGGAACGGGAAAAACAAACAAACAAACATAGTATTTATTGCTTTTTAAATTATCATTACAGGGAGAGAGGAACTTCTGAATCAGCACTAAGGAACGGGAAAAACAAACAAACAAACTTAGTATTTATTGCTTTTTAAATTATCATTAACCATCAGAACATGCAACACTTCCAAAAGTTACATCCTCCCTAAAGAGACTGAGTAATCCTGGCAATTAAAATGTGTCCATGTCTAATAATAATGTGGACCACTCAAACTATTTATCTTCTAGACACCATGTGTAGTTCTTTCTAGTGCAGGTGAAATACCTTGCAAACATTTTTCATCTCTGAGCAGAAAAGATAAATATTTTGCCAGTTCTTAATACAAGGTATACATTTATTTTTCATAGATTAGAAAGGAATTTGGTTTCTTTTTCTGCTGCAGTTCTTGTAAAGTTCTGCTGGGAGAGCAAATAAGAGCTATGAACAAAGATTTAAAGTGATGAGCTGTCCCATGCCTGTTTACAAGTCAGGATTTCATTTTACATAGAGTTCTCTATAGCTACTTTTTAAAATTTAAATTAGAAACATGGCCAGCAATGCATGCAAAATGTTCATTCATTGTAGTAAACTACAAAAATATTGCTTTTATGCAATGAGAATGCCATTGTAGAATTTTAAAAGGCATAGAAATAAAAGGCTCTGGATTGGAGTGATTTAAACAAACTCACTAGGATATAGTAGATGATTAAAATACAATCTATAATTACATTACACTGGTATCAGGTAAGGATAAAAGCCTATAAATACACTGGGGTCAGGGTAAGCATAAAAAATGAAACAGTTATTTGAATAATCTGAGATCAAGTTGCAGTAATTAAAAATGAATGTATTATTCAAATGAAGGAATTAGGTTACAACACTCCTCATATGAAAATATTATTGTGACAGACTGAAATAAGTTGGAAGCTATTTTGATAAAAAATTGGGGCAAGAAATAGAATGATTTACTTTGGGGAAAAAAAAAAAATAGACAGTCTGTGAGAAGAAGAGGATCCTTCAGATCCCTCAGCAAAACTCATATACCTTTCAGCTGGCCTTTGAGAATTACCTGCCTCTTCCTGGACTTTTTCAGATGTATAGATCAATCCACTAAAAATTCCAAGTGCTGTAGCTGGGCTCTGCATCTATTCACAAGGGAATTCATGGGACCTCACCCACTAGCAGGCATTCTGATTAGTCTAACCCATATATTGCTGTTTATCCATCCTCATTGCCATTACCCAGGTCATTCCTATCGCTTGTCTCCTGTTCTTTCTTTGTCATCTCCTCTCAGTTTAGAGGCCAAAGTCCTCTACACCCAAGACTGACACAGAATGGTGCTACCCATGTGAATAGTTGTTGGCTACTTGCAGATTGAGCACTTCCTGTAAATAAAGGGGTATGAATCTCACCTTCACATGGCAAATTCCCTGGGACAGGAACCTGTGTGGAGGTCACTTGAATACATAAACCAAGGCTATTTAATTGTTAATAATAATTAACAATGAAATGATCAGAAAGCAACTTTTAGGTTTTGGCTTTTTTTTTTTTTTTTTTTCCTCCCAGGTAATGGCTTTTATATCCCTTCTATTAATTAACTTTTATAAATGTGCTTTGAGAGGCAGCCCTGAGTGGCTCTTTGCCATTTCCCATAGCAGAAGGGTAGAGAGCCTCTTTGCAGGTGCAGGTATGCACACCAGCGGACCCATACTAAATTCTCACAGATAAATGAATGAGAGCACATCACAAGTCAGAGCAAGATGAGGAACAGCTTTCATTTCTGCCCAGAGACTGCTGTCTGAAATTCTCCTCAAACCTTTCTGCCATCTGCAAAAGTCTATTGAGAAGATCATTTAGTTCATTTAAAATATGTGCAGCTATGTCCTTTTAAATCCCACCCTGATCCTTTTATCATCACATAGTATAGTTAAGCCTCTCATTCTTACCTGTGAAATCTTTCATACTTCTCTTTTCTAGTCTCTTTTGTCTTCCCCTCAAAATGCTGTGTTTGCTTTTCCTCAAAATGTGGTTGTTTGTCCATTCTTTTTTTCCCCCTGCAATCACTTGTGCATTTCTCAATAATTTGTTAATGTTAGAATTTCCTTCTGCTGTTGCCAACTCTTTTCTTTTAATTCCTGCTTAAATGCCATCTTATCTTGGCACAGGTCCATTTCCAGAGAACCTGTTCTATCTATTAGATATAGATTAGATATCTGAGCTAACATTTAAAAGACTTAGGAGCCTTTAAAAGATTTAGGGGACTTTAGGTCAAGAAACTGCATAGTCTTAAATGACCTGTCAAAACCAATCAAATAAAGCTTTAAAAAACAAATAGTTATAACTGGAGCTTGCTATTTCCATATCTCAAGCATTATTCACTCTTCAGCTGTCTGTTAATTCAGCTAATAATACCATGCATAGGTAAATGAGCAAAGAGATAAAATGTTAATTCAGATTCAGAGAGATGACTTGTGTAGAGCTTCCCTGAATTGATCACTGGAGGATACAAGGCACAGGATCTTACAGATAGTTGCCACGTCTGGTAGTGCCATTAAGTTCTGGAGCCACACTAGCTGCAGTACGCCTGTGCAACAGACTCTACAACTTTAAAAATAACTCTTTTTGATCCCAGTGGTGAAGGCAGAGAATTCTTGTAATGGCCAGTTACGTCAGAGTCTTGTACATGTATACATACAGTGGATGTGTTACCTGACTGGCATATAGATTAACAATAATCAGTTAATATTTTATCATTTCTTATTTAATGAAGACCGAGGATGTGGAGTGTGGTACAGAGCTGAAAGCAGAGAGGAAGGAAAATGAGAAAAGAGAATTAATCAGGGAGAAGATACCAAATGAGAACCCCCTAGCTAAAAAGACTTAAACATACAATAAGAAGCTCTACTGAAAGGCATTTTATATTGTTACATCAAGCAGTATCTCCCAGGACCAACGAAATAGGTCTAAACTGCCTCTTCTACACATGGGCAATATTTTCCATTATGAAGATAGACACTAAATCCTGTTTCCACTTCCAGGGCATAGAGAGCATTGATTTTTCCGGTGTCTTAATAAAGAAGTATGAGGACACATTTTTTTTTTGAGATAGGATAGTACAGGATCATCTTCTCCAGCCCTCAAAGGCACACGTTAAGGGAAAGAGTAATGGAGTATTTTAACGATTCTGAGATGCAGATGCAGATGGTTGTCCACGTGATTGCTAACTTTTAGCAGAACAAAAAGACAGGAGACAGTGAAGCATCTCCAGCAGGTTGTGGATACTGTGAGGTTCACTGCTTGTAAACTGGCTGGCGTTCAAGAGACTGTGTTTTAGTCTGAGTTATATGTAGGTTAGGCAATGATGAACTGCGTTTTTCTGTGGTGCCAGATTGCATTCCGTCTCCCATACCCCAGAGAGATTCCAAGTTGTTCATTATACTTTGTCCTGCTTAAAAAGGAAGAGAGGTAGTAGATAACATTTAGTGTCCAACAGGACTGGTCGGTGAAGTGTTGAAATGGATGTGTTGGGGTGGGGGCTGATCATGAGAGCAACGTTAGCAGCAGTGTAAATTTCTAAGCAGTCTGGTTACTGATAGGTAATTGCTGCCAGTTCTCTCTCACTGCTTCATAGCAAGCTGCTATTCCCAGGAGCATCCCAAACATTTAATAGAACTTTTCTTTAATCTCTGTGTGACTCCTTTACTTAGAGCAGCCTCATACCATTCCTCTTAAGATTTTGTGCAGTTCTAAGAAGGGGCTGGCCAGGACACAGGGGTCCCTGCCAGCACTGCAGGGCTAGCAGAATTTCACCTTGGTGTGTAATCCCTGTGCCTCCGAAAGCCAGATAGTTCTTCTGGGATCGCTGTATGCCTGACATCGAATTTCTTCATTACTCTCACGAGACAGAGATAAGTGTTCAAAGGTTTCCACAAACTTCTAACATCACGATCCCCTCGTGTTTCAGTGGGAGTCACGCTCCCTGGGCTGATAGTTTTGCTCAGCAGTAGAAATATTATGAAGTGGCTGGTGTGTTGGATAATTTCCAGTCTTAGCTGCATCTTTTCACAATCCAGTTTTGCAGGAGAATGGTTTAAGCAGAAATAAGCACCTGCTTGGTTGTAGGTAAGAGGTTTCATTAATATCTCCTGATAGGTAGGGGTGGAGGAAGGTCACCCTGCCCTGCCTTGCCGCCTGGAGCACTCAAGGAGCGCTTTGGCTCTCGGGGAGAATGGCCAAGGGAAAGAGGTCAGGCTCAGGTTCTGCCCATGCTGACACAGGGTCTAACACCTGTGCGTCACGGCCTCGGCTTGCTCAAAAATAACACTTTTCCTGAGGGCTTCAGCATCCCCATAGTGCCCAGCAGCGGTGGTGGCAACAAATCTGTTGGTGCAGATGTGCTGTTTAGAGCCTGGCTTTGTTTTTCGGAAGATGTTGTCTGACTGGCATCGGAGCAAACCCGGCCGGGGGAGCGAACCCGGCCGGTGGGCAAACCCGGCCAGGAGTGTGTGTGGTTTGTCAGGGGGGCTGCGGTGCAGACCAGCGAGCAGAGCGATGCCCTGCTGGGCTTTGGTGTGATTTTCAGAGCCCCGAAGTACGGTGTTCAGGAGGTCGGTGTGCCCCGAGTATCTCCGTAAATGAGCTGACAGAAATGTAAATGTTTTCTGTCATGTTGCAGAGTTTGTTTAAATCTTCTTGGTCACGGTCGCCGGGCGTGAGTGGGACCACAGCTGCCCGGCGTGAGCTGGCAGTGCCCTGAGCCCCCATCTGAAAGGATCTGCCTCTGTCGCGACAGGAAAAGCGCGGCCCGACTGTCGGAAGAGCAGCGGCAGGCACGAGGGGATCGCGTGGAGAGGGTTTAATCAAAGTTCCTGAGCACCTCCCGGCTTTATCAGCCCCGGCGGTGCGATGTGCAGCCTTGTGTAAAATTAAATAAATAACGGCCCCGGCCTCCTCCCGCTCCCCTCCTCCCCTTCCTCCCCCCAGCCCTGGCCGGAGCGGCGGCGGGTCGGCAGCGCCATCTGCTGGCGGAGCGGCGCCGAG
>VWYK01055032.1:353-11053 GCA_013399775.1 Semnornis frantzii
CAGAGGGCTATGAAGATGAGTAAGGGGCTGGAGCACTGCCCTGCGAGGAGAGGCCAAGGGACGTGGGGCTGTTTGGTTCTGGTGAAGAGAAGACTTAGAGGGGATCTCATCGCTGTTTATAAATATCTGAGGGCTGGGTGTCAAGAGGGAGGGGACAGGCTCTGCTCAGTTGTGCCCTGTGATAGGACAAGGGGTAATGGATGTAAACTACAGCACAGGAAGTCCCCCCTCAACATGAGGAAGAACTTCTTTACTGTAAGAGTTACGGAACACTGGAACAGGCTCCCCATAGAAGTTGTGGAGTCCTAATCTCTGGAGACTTTCAACACCTGTCTGGATGCATTCCTGTGTGACCTGTGCTAGATTCTATGGTCCTGCTCTGGCAAGAGGGTTAGACTCAATGATCTGTGGAGGTCCCTTCCAACCCCTAACATCCTGTGAACAGCTGGCTTTAACTCTGTGATACAGACTATGTTACCTATTTATTTGGCTTGCGTAGGTATAGGGATATAAGCAGCTCCATTCAAACAGTGATGCATGCAGATAAAGCCAGGGCCTAAAATGAAATTCACTGACTGTGGCAAGGATTTGGTATTCAAGATGTTTCAGGGAATGGCTGTTTCAGGGAATGAACAACCCCAGGTATCAGTATAGGTTGGGGACTGATCTGTTGGAAGGCAGCAAAGGGGAAAAGGATCTGGGGGTCTTAGTTGATGGGAGCTTGAACATGAGCCAGCAGTGTGCTTTTGTGGCCAGGAGGGCCAATGCCATTTTGGGATGTATTAGAAGAGGTGTGGCTAGTAGGTCGAGAGAGGTTGTCCTGCCCCTCTACTCAGGGAGTGTGCTGCACTTGATTTACCTTGAATGCATAACTAAATTAAAGTGTCCCCAACCAAAGGACTATCTGGACGGTATCTACAGCAGCAGTCATTGTATACGACAGGCTTCTTTAGCCAAATGCTGGCTCTACTGAAATCCATGTGTGTTTTACACCCATCTCCTGCAAGCCCAGGGTTTGACCCCCTGTGAACAGCACACATTGGGAGACATTAACATTTTTTAGTTCTGTGAACTTTCACTAGAAGGCTGTAATTTTCCTCTCACTGCCTGGAGCCAATGAGAAAATGCAATTTGCTGGAAACAATCATAAAAAACCTGAGGAGGTGGGGACTGGAGCACACAAACCGTTTCTGTGTAATAGACGAGGACATAGTGTGCTCTCTCCAGGAAAAGGATTACTGGAGAAGGAAAAAGTCTTTGAAGGTTGTGCTTAATGCAGAGGTGCAGTCTAAATGACAAACAGCATAGTGGGATAGATCAGTACAAAGGACAGCAAACAACAAAAGAAGAGATTCACAGAAATACAGGACAGAATGGGACCTCGAGAAATTATCAAATCTCTTTGCACCGAGGCAAAATTAACCTCACCAAACTCATTTTTCACTGACATTTCTCTAACCCACACTTTAAAACCTCCATTGAAACACAGCACAACCTCTCTGGTAGGCCTCTTTAGTCTTAGAACAACCCTAGGGTTCTAATTTATTTTCTTAAATATCTCCCAATTTCTCTGGTGTGAACTTCTCCCCCCTCCCCCCCCTTTTTTTCCTCCTCCTTTTCATGTCATGAATAATTGAGCAAGATGGTGTAACTAGAATGTCTCACATAGAAATT
Organism: Semnornis frantzii; assembly: GCA_013399775.1. Taxonomy (NCBI): domain Eukaryota; kingdom Metazoa; phylum Chordata; class Aves; order Piciformes; family Ramphastidae; genus Semnornis; species Semnornis frantzii. The sequence continues at coordinate 2,028 of VWYK01055032.1, forward strand.
AGATACTCAGTTACTTTCCTGATGGGACAATTATAGTCCTTGGTAAGTAACTAGAAGGCTACCCTGATGTGGTGTCCACGTTAGGACCTGTGCAATTTAATATTTTTATCAATGACATAGACAGTGGGATAGAGGGCACCATCAGCAAGTCTGCGGATGACACCAAACTGTGTGGTGGTGTTAACACACCAGGGGGACAGGAGGTCATCCAGAGGGACCTGGACAGGCTGGAGAGGTGGGCCCAGGTGAACCTTAAAAAGTGCAACAAGAGCAAGTGCAGGGTCCTGCACCTGTGACAGAACAATCCTCACTATCAGTACAGGCTGGGGGATGAGGTGATAGAAAGCAGCCCTGTGGAAAGGGACTTGTGGGTGCTGGTGGATGAGAAGCTGGACATGAGCAGACAGTGCACGCTTGCAGCCCAGAAGGCAAATCATAACCTGGACTGCATCAAAAGAAACGTGGCCAGCAGATCCAGAGAGGTGATTTTGCCACTTTGGTCTGGTGAGACCTCACCTGGAGTACTGTGTCCATGTCTCAGTATAGGAAGGACATGAACTTGATGGAGCAGGTCCAGAGGAGGGTCATGAAAATGATCAGGGGGTTGGAGCACCTCTGCTATATGGACAGGCTGAGGGAGCTGGGGTTGTTCAGTCTGGCGAAGAGGAAGGTCCAGGGGGACTTAACAGCAGCCTTCCAGTACCTGAAGGGGGCCTACAGGAAGGATGGAGAGAAGCTGAAGCCTGCAGTGACAGCATGAGGGGCAATGGGTTCAAGCTTGAGAAGAGCAGATTTAGACTGGATGTTAGGAACAAGTTCTTTACTGTGAGGGTTGTGGAGCACTGGAACAGTTTGCCCAGGGAGGTGGTTGAGGTCCCTTCCCTGGAGACATTCAAGGTGAGGCTTGATGGGGCTCTGGGTGACCTGGGCTATTGGGGATGTCCCTGCTGACTGCAGGGGGACCACACTAGATGAGCTCTAGAGGTCCCTTCTGGTCTGGACCATTCTGTGATTCTATGATATTCTGAAATGTGAGAACCTTTGGAGAACACAGTTGACCATTTTCTTCTTAATGAAGAATATATTTGAGATGCTCAAAATAAAGTACTTGTCTAACCTACTCAAGCACTCTGCTCTTCAAGCCCTGCCTACCCTCTGCATAGGGTTTTTGCTAAGTTTTGTCACCTGAGAGAAGGATGTTATTTAATTAATGCATTTAATAATTCATTGGACTTGCCAGTTGTTTGGGAAATTGTAACAGAGCCAGATAGTGTCAGTATTGGTGTAAAAAAACAACAAAAAAACCCTATTTGTCATTACCATTCCAGTAATATGTTCTTTCATTTTCATGTTTACAACTTCTCTATTCCTATAACTCATACATATTTCTGTGATGAATAAATTCCTGTCACCTAGTCCCAGGCTTCTCACCATTTTCTCCGAGGAGTTCTGTTGCCACCACTTCAGTTTGTTCCTGAGTCACATTTACCAAATGAAGATGGGGCAGGGCAATAGTGAGTCTGAGCAGCTGATTCCAAAGAGAAAAGACAGAAGACCTCAGAGATGAGAGACAATCATGGTGGAAGGACCCTCTCCCCAACTGCCCTCTCCCCACCCTCCACCCCAAGTATGACAATTTATTAAGGAGCAATCACAGCAATGTATATTCATATTGAATAGGCTAATGAATACTCCAAGCAGGATAAAAGCGAGTCTTGGCAAGTGAAAATAGACAACAAATGCTGCAGCTTCCAAAAGTGGCAGCCACGAGCCCCATGGGTACTGAGTCTCTTCTGCCACAAAAGCTGAATTCATGTCTCTGCTGCCATGAAGGGAGTTGGAGGGGCTGGGGCAGCAACTGCTGCTTCTGAGTAGGACTGAAAGTCCCCAGCAAGAGCTGCTTGGCAAAGCAAATGACCGAAGCAGAGCACTGGCAAAGAACTCTGTAGCCACTGCTGTTAAATGGGCTCCCTTCCTCCCCAGCAGTCTGCTTCACTAGAAAACTCTTGCCTTGCCTTAACCTGGAGCTGGCTGTGAGAAGGAGCTCAGTCCTTACCTGGGTAGAGAAGATAGATCATCTATCCAAGACATGCACCAAATGGATACCTTCTCCTGTGATTAGAAAGGAGAGATACATCTCAGCTGCATTTTCCCCTCAATTCATTGCAGATCTAGACTTTGCCAAGAGATTTAGCTAATCACTGTGTGTTTGCCTTAAACAGCCTTCAGGAAATAAATAATTTGTGCTATTCCACAACTACTATTCTATTCTATTAAACAAGCCTGGTTTAAGCAGGGTGGTTGAACTAAATGGTCCCCAGAGATCTCTTCCAACTCCCAGCATTGTGTGATTCTTTGTAAATATTTTCTCACTGAAATCACTAGCAGAAGCTCCTGGGAGAAGAGTCTGCTTGTTCAGTGAAAGAAAATGGAAGAACAAAGTGTGCATGAGGAAGCAGCAGAAGGCTACCACTAGTGGGACATCAGGGCAGGCCTGCTGTGTCTTGACACTGTTTTAATTCACAGGCACAATACTGAAGTGCTTTCAACATTTCAGTAAGGTATAACCAAACCATATCTTCCTTAGGTGACCACATGCCATTATCCTCCCTTCCCAAGACGTAGTTGTTGCTGCTTTCTGGGATTATTTTTCTTTTACATCGCATCCTTTCTGCAAATTTTCAGTTTCTGTTGCTCCTCCACACACAGAAACCCAACAACATGAAATTCAGGACATTACTTTTTATGATAAGAAGAGGAAAAAATTAAATTGAGCTAAATGCAAGGAGCATAAAGAGTGCATTATTTCCTCCAGGTCAATCACATCCTGGGCTGCATCAAAAGATGTACTGCCAGCAGATCAAGAGAGGTGATTCTGCCACCTTACTCTGCTCTGGTGAGACCTCACCTGGATTACTGAATCCAGGTCTGAAGCCCTTAATAGAGAAAGGACATGGACCTGATGGAGCAGGTCCAGAGGAGGGCCACGAAAATGGTCAGGTGTTTGGAGCACCTCTGCAGCAAAAGCAGGCTGAGGGAGCTGGGGTTGTTCAGCCTGGAGAAGAGAAGCCTCTAGGGAGACCTAACAATGACCTTCCAGTACCTGAAGGGGGCCTGCAAGAAGGATGGAGAGAGACTGTTTACAAAGGCCTGCAGTGACAGGACAAGGGGCAGTGGCTTCAAACTGGAGAAGAGCAGATTTAGATTGGATGTTAGGAACAGGTTCTTTACCATGAGGGTGGTGGAACACTGGAACAGGTTGCCCAGAGAAGTGGTTGGGGCCCCTCTGTGGAGGTACTCAAGGTGGGGCTTGAGAGGGCAACCTAATCTAATTGAGGAATGTCCCTGCTTACTGCAGAGAGGGTTGGATGAGATGACCTTGAGAGGTCCCTTCCAACCCAAACCATTGTATGATTCTATGATTACCATTCTGGCTTTGGCACACAAACTGTCACCCTAATTACAGGACCATTCCGAAACACAGATTCAAGTAAATAATTGAAGAGGTGCAACTGTAGGAAATGGATATAATGGAGACACCATCCATGAAACAGAGAAAGCAGAACTGTTCCCTTCTGAAACATTTGTAGCATATTGCTTCTATAGGGAATACATACATATGCAGAGAGGCACACACAAAGAAAAGTATGCAAAGCAAATTTAGGTGATAGATTTAAACTGTTCATCTCCATCAGATGTAGACCCCTTATGAAGTGCTGAAACAGCTGCCCTGACACTGACAGACTTGTTAAAGCTGAAGAAGTGCACTTTTTACTCAGCCAGTTTAGGATAAAAGTACTTTTTTCCTCTAGTCATTCTCTGGCAAAGTACAGTATATCTAATTTTGCTAAATTCCAAAACACACTGTGCACCAAACTACTTGTAGGTGTAAAGCAGAATGTCAGGGATGAGTCAAGGATTAAATACCTAAATTATAGAGTGTGAAATGGGAATTAAATATCACGTTAAGAACTAGGAAGTATTTACCTAGCCTAATGCACTGCTGGCATTGTAATAGGCAAAATGCCATCCCTTTTACAGGGAACTCTTCAGTAGTCCCAGGCTCAAGCAGGAGGACTGTGCAGGATGGAGTGGCAATTCAATGACAGACTTTTCCAAACTTCTGTGTAACTCTTGTTCAGACAAGTATGAGGCAGTGATTCACTCATACCTTCTTCTGCTCTGCAGAACAATAATGAATGCAAGATTGTACTTAGATACCCAGAATAACAGATACTTGACTAGTGCATTTCCTTCAAACTTATAGCTTCTTTCATTACTACACTGTAAGATTATCAAGCAAGAAGTTTTCTCCTTTCACCACTCCACCCCTTAAAAAATTTCCAACTACCTCATTGTCCTGGTTTTCATCCATCCTTACAATGCTTTCTTTTGCTTTCTCGAGCAAAAAGCCTCCGTAACTTGGCTACCTTAGCAGTCTTAACAAACCAAAGGCCTGTGAATGATGCTGTCAGTACTTCCTGCATTCTCATTTTCACCTTTTCCTTTTCATCTTTAATTGCCAGCTTTTTTTGCCAACATCACTTTTTCCCTATGTGCATGACAGCCCTGTAACCTTACTGGGAACTCTTAGATGCTCTCGTAACAAAACAAACAGACCATAAAAGATTAAGGTTGTAATTAGCTGGTTAATTTCTCTCTGTCATTAAGCACATAGTAAATGTCTGAGCATCTTTTTTACTAAAATACCACTGAAATGATAGTGATGATACCTCATGTGGTCATAGGCTAACATATGGGTGTGATGATTAGGGAGCATGTTTCTGGAATATCTCTGTCTCACAAGGAGAGCCTAAGAGACCTAAGGCTGTTTAGCCTGGAGAAGACTAAGAGGGGATCTTTTCAATGCTTATCAGTATCTAGAAGGTGAATATCAAGAGGATGGAACCAGGTCTTTTTCAGTGGTACTCAGTAACAGGACAAGGGACAATGGGCACAAACTGGAATCTAGGAAGTTCCACCTAAACATAAAGGAAAAAATTCTTTCCTGTGAGGGTGACGAAGCACTAGACCAGGCTGCCCAAAATGATTATGGAGTTACCCTCTCTGAAAAAATTCAAAACCTGCCTGGATGTGATCCTGGGAAATCTGCTATAGGTGACCCTGCTTTAGCAGGGGAATTGGACTAGATGATCTCCAGTGGTCCCTTGCAACCTCCTCATTCTGTGATTCTGTGATTTTAACAGAGCTTAGAAACAAGCCTTGGTCGTTTTTAAGAGCTTTGGTAATCTCTGTGCGGTAGTTTGAGGGGTCCTAGGTCTCCCTTAAGAAGACCACAGGGATGGAGGCCCATCCCAGACCTCCTAGGTCCCTCCTAGGACCCTGCTCTTCCCAAGATATTGTAATGGTGTTGTTATTCTATTCCGTTTTCTGGTATCATAGCTTAAAAGGCAGCAGCTGACTGAGCCTCTTCTCCTCCCTGCCTTTTCTCCCTCCACTTCTTTTCTCCAGGAGCAGCACATGTTCCTGCTTATCTCATGGTTTGTGGGGGAGATGGCTCCAAGAAGGCAGGGAATTGTGAGCTGTTTCATGCAGCCTGCTGAGGGCTTGTAGGCCCCAGCTGAGGAAGGCAGTTTCAGCCTACCCTCAGGCCAACTGAGGGTGGAGGGGGTGGAGGATTCCAGGAGGCCACTTTGGAACTAGTGGGTTTGTACTTGTTCTACCTGATTGCCTTTTGTATATAGGCTCTTGTAAATAGAATCTCTCTCTAAACTTCCAATCAGTGTGCAGTGTCCTCATTCTTACTCTTGGAAAGGGGTAAAAGTCATTTCTGTCCTCCAGTCCCAAGTAGCTTGTGGCCTCAAACGGGGACACGCTGGTTTAGTACTCAGTTCCCAGTGAGTCCAGTGCTGCTCCAACCACATGCTTCAGTGGCAGATACTTTGCACTTTCCATTAGCTGCTGACAAACTGGATACAAAAATAAAACTTTTGGAAGCAGAATTTTAAATAGACTTGTGAATTGGTTGAAGAGAATCCTGCCAAAAACTGATTTTTTTTTTTATAAGGGAAAGGAAGGTTATCAGTGAAACGGTTCCGGAGAGCAGACTTTTGAAAAACTTGCATTTTTGTAAATTAGAAATACTGAGTAGGTGTACACACACACACACACACACACACACTTGTTTTTAGTGGGCTCTATTAAATATCACATCTTGACATCAGCCATCTCTGACTTGCTGAACTTCAAAGCATCCATTTCGTCGCGAGCCTTAGGATGGCTTTTGCTCTGTATTTTGCTGTTTAGTGCTCTGCTAAGCAGAACATAATTTCTAAAGAAGGTAACAGAAACAAGAGCATTGATAACTCAGCAGGGAAGTTTGTGTTCTTGGGCTTTGGAGAGTTCCTAGATAATGCCAGGACTAAGTTGACCACAGAAGGCCCAAGCTCTCCTTCAAGCAGGTTGCCCTCTGTAGTCTGTCTTGTTTTCCTTCCAGCTATACATTAAGGAGACTCAAGCACTTATATTGCTGTTGGTTAGTGTAGGTCACTTCAGCTAATAATGTGGATGGGACAGAGAAATAGCTCTTTATCTGTAGGTACACTTCTACTGTCCGAATCACCTATAAAGACTGGAAAAGTGACTAAGACTGAACTGGCACGGAGTACATGTAAACACAATCAAGAAAGTAAAGCTATTTCATACCTCTAAGGATGCAGGCTGCTGCATTTTGAGTATACTAAAATACAGAGTCTTCATGACAGCCCTGACAAAGGTACTGTAATTCTGTAAACTTCAAGACATAAAAACTTTCATCATCAGTCCAAATTATCTTTTGCTGATCTACGATCACAGAATCACAGAATTAACCAGGTTGGAAAAGACCTTTGAGATCATTGAGTCCAACCTATCACCCAGCACCTTCTAATTAACTAAACCATGGCCCTAAGTGCCTCATCCAGTCTCCTTTTAAACACCTCCCCAAGAAACCCATTCCAATGCCAATCACTCTTTCTGTGAAGAACTTCTTCCTAACATCCAGCCTAAACCTGCCCTGGTGCAGCTTGAGACTGTGTCCTCTTGTTGCCAGGGAGAAGAGACCAATCCCCACCAGGCTATCACCTCCTTTCAGGTAGTCTGATTTCACTAATTGACCAAGCATCCATCACTGCACTTGCTGATGTGAGTTAGTCCTATAAATCCAGGCAGAACCAACATCTTACAGAACAGAATCGCTGTGGTTGAATAACCTCAAGGCAGAGATGATCACTAACTTAGTTTTGGGGATTCTGCTTTTAGTCTACCCCCAGTAACTCCTGAGCATCTCACAAACAAGACAATTCACAGTATAGCATTCCTAGGAAATAATGAAGTATCAGCTATATAATTATGGAACCTCCATTTTTCTTTTTTTTTTTTGTGTCTGACTGTGCCAAATGCAAGCACCTGAATGGCATCAAAGGCTGTCAGCATCTTACTGAGAACTAAAGAAAATCAAGGTACTTGAGGTTTATTCAGGTGTTTCACTGTGTGACGGTAAAATAGCCTCCCTAATCTCAGCTATCATGTTGAAAGTAGGATTTTGCAAAATCTCTGTGGCTAATTTAAATGTTATTATTTCCAGATACGGGAAGAAGATTGCAAAGTGATTCAGAGGAAGAACTTGGACTGGAATCTAATGTTGGTAGTTATATTTCAACAGCAGTGTCAAGGGAAGCTTGTGTCTCTGGAAGAGGTCAGAGCCACTAAGATATAAATCAACCCTTGAGAAACTGATGCACAGAAAGTGGCAGACATTGCTCCTGCTGGAATTTTCTGAAGTGGGAAGGGACACTTAAACAATTATGCTGATGAACTTTGTGAAGTGTGGCTTCTGGTAAGACTTGGAGAAAACAGAATGTACTTGTGTCATAAAAAATACCCATATAAAGCACTGGAGAGAAGACCTTCAGCTCTGTTCTTGTGTCTGCAAGTAGGAAACCCAAGAGATCTCCCAAGCTGGTAGAACTGGAAGGGAATTCACATGCCTGTTCAGACAAAGGCTATCACAGATACATAATGTGCATTTTCCTTTATGTGAGATTATCCTCTTCTTTAACAGACCCACGGGAGGACCCTAGTGAGGCAGCAGTTAACTCTTCATTTTTACATTAGCTCTGGCACATAGGGAAATTTGTTACTCATCTGCAGCAAATATATTTATTTTTATAGGTTGTGGAGTCTCCTTCTCTGGAGACTTTCAAAATTCACCTGGATGCATTACTGTGCGAATTACCCTAAGGGGGCCTTGGCAGCGGGGTTGGACTTGATGATCTCTGGAGATGCCTTCCAACCTCTAAGGTTCTGTGATTTTGATTTGTAAATGGGCCACACTGTTGATAGTAAAAGGAGAAAATAAACATATTAAAGTTTTAAAAATTAGGATTTTATGTGGTTCTGTATGCCTCCTTTCTTCCTACGCCCAACAAATTGGGACAAAACATAAGACAAGTATTCAGAGAGTCATGTGGAAAACATTTTGGCATTAAAAGAAGAGTATATCTAACAGCCATTAGCAAAAGCTTACCCCTACTGAGAACTCCTAGCATACATTTGGTGTAGTTAAATTAACCTTCAGGACAGGACTTCTAAACCTGACTTTTAAAGTACCAAAAAAATATTTTAATACAGTATTTCCCCCTATTTCCATTTTGCCCTTCTGCTTCTCTTTTAGCATGGTCTCATTAATCCACCCACTTCATTTGTTCAATTAAAGGAGACCTCCACATAGGTGTCTGTTTCAGATGATTTACCATGTAAAAAGAGGAAGAAAGCATTACTAGAATGTTTCTAGTAATGGAAAATTTTATTTCTTGGGCACAAATCAAAAGGAAAAGCACGATGAAGGTTATTTAAAAAGGAGAAACAAGATTTCCAGTATCTATATACTCTGATGAAACAAAAAATTAAGTTCACAGAATCACAGAATGTTAGAGGTTGGAAAGAACTTCCAGAGATCATGGAGTCCAACTCTCCTGCCACAAGCAGGATCCCCTAGGGGGCTCCACACAGCAATGCATCCAGGT
>VWYK01055043.1:3908-14314 GCA_013399775.1 Semnornis frantzii
GTGACCCCCTTCCAGGTGAATGTTGCTCTTTAATCTGCGGATAGGGTTGTTTTAGGCAGCTTCTCATATTTCAATATTCTCATATTTCAATATTCTCATATTGAATGCTTTGTCAATTCCTTTGTACCTCATTTGCCATGTACTCGTGCAAGAGCTTCATCTTTATGCTGTCTCTGATTGATTTCTTACAGGGCTCTTGAACAAAAAGGATCTGAGCCAAATTCCGTGGTATTCAAATTTTTTCCCCAGGCTTTTCCTCACCACCTGTTACTTATCAGGAGTGTAATTTAGAATAGGTGCTTTGAGCTTTGGCTTAAAGACTACGCTTGTGTCCTATAGCTGTCAACAGAGATAATCCTTTAAAAAACATATGGGAACACCTCAATGCTGGGTTTTTTCCTTGCCTATTCTAGGAATTAGTGTCAGTTAATGCTAATTCCATTCAGATTTGTAAGGATGCACGTTTTCTGTGCAGACTTCAGCAGATGTTTCCGGTGTACCTTACATGAAATACTGCAAAGGGTTGAATGTTTGCAGTGGTTGAGAGATAAATCCTGACACAGGGTTCCGTTTGTTATGCTAATCCCAACATGTGCAGAGGGGTGAAAAGGCATGGGTAGTGATGGAAAACAGTCTGTTCCTAGTCCTCACTCTTCTAATGGCAGATGAAACAAAGAGCAAGAGCAAAGATAAGCATGAGCATTACTTCAGTAGTTAGGGTAAGGAGATGATTAAACCATCATTAAAACATGTCAGAAGTAGTCAGTATATAGCAGTGCCTTATGTCAATCTGATCATGTTAAAACTAAATGACCAGACTCTAAGGAGGCTAAGGAAGGAAGATGCTGATCTTTTTTTGCCTTTTATATGCACTTTGTGAGTGTCTCAAATAGAACCTGAGTGGAGATTTGACTTTCTTCCTAGTGCTGTTTCTTATGCTACTGAAAGCAGTCTGTCATGACTTTGCCTAGCCATCATTGCTGCAAGGCTGTCTCAGAAAACCAGAACTGTGGATATTTCCTGATATTTTGTCTAGTTTTCAGCAATTATTATCATCTACAGTACAGAATTGTATGGACATGTGTTTACCACTTCTCTCCCTTAAAGAAAAAACAGCCAACAGGATCTCTATGTGAGGCAGTGCAAGCTGGTTAAACCATCTCCTGCCATAAATCCTTCCCACCCCAATACTGGAACCACTTGAAAAGTGACCAACACATTGGAGCAAACAGCCACTGTGATTCATTTTGTGTTTGGTACATTGGCACTGGAAAAATATTCTTCAGTGCATGATAAAAACAAAAATTGTATGAATCACAAGGACCTTGTGTACCTCTTGCCCTATAACTGTATGTGCTGGTTTGAAGCTAATTGGAATATTTTAATAGAGAAAATTATATTAAGGCTGAGAAAAGGAAACAATGGTGATGTCTACTTCACTCATAGGCTTGCTGAGATGGTTAAAACTAAGAACATAAACATAGATAAGACAGAGTCTTTGGGGCACAGTGTCTCGGGTGGTCTAGCTTCTGGCTTTTTCTCCTCTCTGCTGAGTATTCTCACTAACCACTTTTCTTCTAACCCGCCTTGGCCGATTCTCCAAACTCACCTTGCACATAAGGCAATTCTTGGGGTAAGGTATAGAGATGGGGAGAAGGTGGAAGTGTGGTTGGGAGCCGCTCCTGGGGTCTCTGATTTCTGGGAGAGGAATTGTGTTTCTGTATTACCTTTAACTTGTATATTTCTGTAAATATTCCTGTATATAGTGTATATATCTACTTGTATATTGTGCATATATCTACTTGTATATTGTGCTGAGCTGTAAATAGAGCTTCATTCCTTAACTTCCAGCTGGCTGAGTTCTAGTCCAGGTCATTTTACAGAGTGTGGGGGCGGGTAACTCCCAAACCATCACACTGTACCTAATCTTCACGATGTGGTAAGGTGTTTGGTGCTTCACATCAGCAGTCTCAGTCCTCTGTTAATTCTTTTACTTCTGCGCTCATCAGAAGACAACACCAATCTCTAAGCACTTGCTTTAAAATTCTCTTGGGATGGTTACATTTTTTGGTAGCATGCCACATGCATCATTATGGAACTGCATAATGATGTCTGTTGCCTCATTTATTCTATGGATGAAATAGCAGTGAGTACCCGTGCAGGGATGAATGATTTGCTTTGGTCTCTAGGATTGCAGTGCAAATAACACTGTGTGCAGCACGTGGAGGAAAAAGAGGTTATGGGCTTACAGCCAAGCATCAGAAGTAGATTCAAGATGCTGCTGGACAAGAGAGGCTCATTGCAAAGGTCTTCCGCATGACTAGAATATAACATGTTGGAGGGAAAAACAGGTACTGCTTGTCAAACATCCTCTGATAATTAGCCACCAAGGCAAGAAAAGCATGAGCATAAGAGGCTCCTTCTGCCATGTCATAGTGAATATACCTAGTGAGGTGGAAACTTAAACCATGAATGACTTTATTGTAAATGCACAGTAATAAAAAATCTTAAGAAATCAACTCAAGAATGGTTGTCTCTGATCCATTAAAAAGTGGCATGATCAAAAGAGACTGTGAACCCTGCATTAACTACACAGGTAAATGAGGTTTCTGCGTGTCTTGCATATTTGAATCACCTGCTGAGCTTAGCCATTCATTTTAATTTGGCATTACACTTGAAATTCTACCAAGCTGGTATGGGCAAGACAATTTCCAGGGAGAAATGCAGAGATCTGGTCATGAGAATGAAATATTTCAGCACTCCAACCACGTGTGACAACTAAGCAAATCTGTCATTGGTGCTTGTATTAAATCTTCCTGTGCTTAGTAATAAAATACTGTCACCTCTACCACTATGCAAGGTAATGTCAGAGGAGGTCTGTGAACATCCTCAGTGGTTTTGTGAAAATTGGAAAGCATGTAATATGGGCATACTAAAAGAAAAGAGTAATGCAGAACCATCCTACAGTCTAGTGATAGTGAGGCTAATTTACAGCCTGAATGAGTCTCTCGTGTATTAGCAGCTGCCTTAAATAGTAATTAACAAAACTGGGTTCAGAGTGAAAGGATGAGTGTGCCAGTCTCAGGGCTCTGCCCCAGACTTCCTCCTTAGCACTACTGTTATTTAAGCTTCTTTATACAATGAAATATTGCAGTTGTCTTTCTCCTCAGGCTAAGAAAGATATCCCTTACATGAACTCAATAGAAAAGAACATATCACCAGTTTCGTTCTGGACACCAAATTGGTGCTCACATTTAATGCTGCCCAACTTTGAAAAATCTCTCTCTCTGGGGCTGAAGCACAGCTCTAGTTTTGCAGCATTTATTTAGTCATTAATGTGGATAGCATGAAAATGTGAAGCTAGGTAAAAATAACAACAACATTGCTTATGGAGACAGGAACCCTACATTTCAGAGCTTGAGTCAAATTCATTGCTGGGGGTGAAGAAAGGAATTTTCCTTCAGCTCAGGCCATTTTCAGTCTTGGATATGCTTCTCAGGAAGCTTCCTTATCTTTCTGAAAGCTTGGGTGCAGGCCCTCCCAGATACCAGGGATACCAGGGATACCTTACTAGAAAAAACAGTCTTCTGAAATGGTTTGAGAACAGGTAGCTACAGGTCTGTACATTTTGCTCACCTGTACCCATCCTTAGGTTGACTGTAAAATTGTTCCACTTGACTGCAAAGGAACAAGATTTAATTACATTTTCCTTCTACTGAAGAGTAAAGAATAGTTTCATGTTTTTAGAGATAAGGATATGCCCAATGTTTAGCGCTTAAAATATCACATCTAATGCCCCATCAATAAGCTTTACCTTTATTAACAGATTCTGTTTCAGTATGGAAAAAACTATTCCTTTTTTCTGATAGTTCTAACAGCGCCTTTCTTTCAAGAAAATTAAATGGAAACGTGTCAGGACTCTGATGGCACTTGTGGATTTTGTTAACCCTGGCCAGCCTGCCTTGGGTCTCCAACTACACACTCTGCCCATGGGCTCAGTAGCCCCACTGAAGTTCACCCCAGAGCTACCCTGTGCTCATGCTGATCCAGACCTGCAAGCTGACATCCTGGCCTAACTGTGACCTTGCCCCCTGACTATGGACTTGCCCAGTGATCACTGGGCTATATCTTATGCAGGTCACCATCTCCAGGCCTGATCCTGACTCACTAATTTGCTTTGTTCACTTGATCTTGGAACTGCAGCATCAGCGTCGCTCTGCTTGGACGTTTGGGCTCTGGAGAGGTGTTGGCTGCCACATCTAGGTGTGTCCTGATTGCCACACTTGGCAGTTGTCAGAAACATTCCTCAGGTGCAGACTTTGAAAATCTTTCCAAATCTTCTGACATTTAAACAGGAAATTTTGCAAAACCAGAATGAGGTAGAGGAACTTTTTTCATATCTAGTATTAATGTGATATGTCTATGTAATATTGCCCTCAGATAACCTAGGGGAGAGAGAGCAAAGCAGTTTCCTCTGTCATTAAGCCAGCAAAACACAACCTCCTTCAGAAAGGGGTACTTGAGTAACTAAGCTTGAACAATGGGCACACGAGGCACATGTTGTACCCTGTGGGTGGTCTGACAGCCCTGAGCACTCTCCAATAAAGTATATATATTGTTATTTTTACAGTTATATTAAAACTCGAATGTTGATCCTTTTGTGTTTTCTTTCCTCTTTTCTCTCTCTGACCTCTCTCCCTTTCTCTCTCCTGTTCCTTCTTTGTGGAGCCTCTGAACACCAGCATCTCTGCCCATATTGCTAGCACAATGGGTTGCCCTAAAGGATTAGAGAGTTGTGCAGTTGCTGCAAGGTCACTTGAACACTCTGGTTGGAATACAGTCTGTAACAGAAGATTTGCTTTAATTCCCAGCAAAACCCAATGCAAATTATGCTTCCGTGCACAAGCAGTGCATTTTCCAGCTGTGAAATCTGCTGCTGACCATTCTGTGCTCGGGCATTAAATGAGTAAAACTGACAGAAAGCTGTATGTCCTTGTTGGAAGTTTTACATCATCTCTCTCACTTTATCTCCAATAAAGATGCAATTTTAATTTTTTTTTTTTAAAGAAAACAGACACTAGAAATGGATGACACTTGTGCACACTAAAAATGCTTGTGTTCTTATGCATAGTTTTTCAGCAGCAGTTTTCCAGGTGTTTCACACTAGCGATCACTAACGCTGAGCATGTTTGACTTGGCACTTTTTCATGTCTTTACTGGCAAAATTTGAGTCAAAGGCAATTTTGCTATGCATCCAGATCTAATTCATAGAGAAGGGATGACAGAACAGTGAAGTCGCAGCTCAGGTCAATGGCAAAACTGGAAAAAAATCCTAAAATGTTTTAGCTGATTGTAAAAGTACTCCTGTGTGGTGGGAAAACAAGCCCTGTAACATGAGGATCTTAATGTGGAAAGGATGGACACACACCTAGAACTGCAGACATTGGTCAGAGGAAGGCTATGGTGCCCAGCAGTATGAGAAAGACAGTGGGGATTTGGCATTGTGTCTTCTTGCTGTGGTTTGATGCTGCTACCCATTGCAGTAACTCTGGTATGTAGTCCTAGCTTTCTCATCAACCTTCTCATTAGCTTGCTCAATGAACACTAAAAAATAAAATAAATCACAAAGCCCCAAACAACGACCCAAAACCCTTGATGCATGTTACACAGCAGGTTGCTCCTCAACCACTCATGAAACAAGGTGCTAGCCAGTGCAAGAGCTGCTTATCTTGCCTTTCTGCACTTGAACCACATCCTCTTAGGGTAAATAAAACATGACACTCTCTTCACCAGAGAACCATTTTTTTGCTTCCTCTTGTATCAAAGGCAGAAAAACTGCCTGAAAATTCACAGGATTTTCTGATGGTGGGTTTCACCAGAATACTCTTCTCAACAAAAGCTGAGAAAGTTCCAAAGACTCTGTGGTTAGTCTCTGTTAAGGGCTGTTCTGTTGGAGATGCAGTTATCAGCTCTCATTCTTTACAAGTGAGAACCCATTTAACTTAGGGTCACTCAGTCTGCCAAAGAAGGCAGTAAGGTTTTGTTACAGTTGATGTGCATAACTGAAGAAGCATGCCAGGAAAACTGTGGGAAACATATCTCCCCACTGGAGTGGAGACAAAGGGCTCCTTTCCTTTGACTCTTTCTGCATTATTTCACCTGTGTGATCCAAGATACGGTCAGGTCAACAGGAATCTTTTTTCTGAGTTGAAGGACTATTAGCTTAGGCACACAGAGCAGGAGAATTTCTGAGGGGTGATTTCTTCTGCTTTGTGTGAATTTAAGTGGGAGAGTTTTTCCCACTTTTGGTTTCTAATATATGGGCAAATACTGTCAAAAGCCGAAAGCTATACACTGAAATGTGGTCACTATAAACACTAAGGGATAAAACAATCATTTGTGTCCTCCATTTTTATGCCTTTCTGTTTTCCACCAGTATCTGAACATATATATATTAAGTGAACCTTGCAGCATCTCAAAGTCAGTATTTAACATCCTCATTGAGAACTGAAGGTACTGGGGAACAGTGGAAGTGGCTGAGCATTCTGAGCTGTACAACTGGGCAGCACCACTTGATACACTCTGCTACACATACCTATGATGAGTTAAGGTCCACAGCTCTGTGTGCACGTTCACCTGCAATGCTACTTCTCAAAAGTTTTTAGCACAGAACAAGGTGTCTGGAATTGCCAGACGCTTGATTGCTTGTCTTTGCATTTCAGCAGAGGAGTTTGCAAACAGTCGTTCTTGGTTAAATAGACTGCACATGACAAAGTGGACTTATAATTCCTTTTAAAAAAGACAAAACCAAAAAACCAAACCAAAACAAAAAAAACCTAAAGTTCACTGTGTGTAAATTAGGGAGGCAACTGTCACAACCCTGTCCTGCCCATGTGTTTGGTAAGGACATTGCTGTTGATTTTGAGCTAACCAAACCAAACCACACTGCAAATAAAACATTGCAGTATTTATTCTGTCCTAAGTGCATGGGTTTGACTGAGTAAATCCTGCTCCTTTGGTCCTTGCTTGGTTCAGACTGGCTTCCTTAAGCCCAGAAAGCTATCTTACTGGAATTACTTGGACTTTTATCAGCTTGCAACTATTCCTAAGCAGTACCTAGGAGACAAGAAAAATTAAGTAACTTTCCTTACTTTACCCTGGTAGTTTCAAAGCCAGATGCTTTGGAGTTGGCATGCTGCTGGGTACTGTACGGTGACTGCTTGAGATGTCTGTTCTCTGTGTCCTGGTTTGTAGTGAGCTCTCTCTGGAGGGAGACTTCTCTAGCATTGTTCTGTCCCATTTTCTTGCTAGATGAACTTCTCATCTTATCTTCGTCAAAATCACCATCACTGTGTCTGTTTGACTGGCTTGCAGTAGAGGTTGTAGGATTGGAGGTTTTCTTCACTGCTTTCATTCCCAGAGACTTCCCTGAAGATGCAAAGGGAGGTGAGGCAGTCACTGCAGCAGCCCGGATCTCAGAGTGGGGTGATCCCAAAGCTGCAGTCGGAGATGGAGTCACATCTGAGTGACTCTTGTGAGTTTCACCACCCTGGCTTGTGTTCCAGAGCTTCCCTGTAGTATTGAATCCAGTACTTCCATTCGGTAAGTGCAATAGGAGTAGCAAGAAGATTACCTCTTTCATTCTGCTGATTCCTGAATGCTGCAAGGTATCTCACATTTATTTACCAAGCAAGAAGTCCTGTAGCTTCTCCCTCCTCCTGAGTTGTTACTCATACAATGTGCTTGCTCAGAGGATGCCCTGATAGGCTTTATTTTTGTAGAAAGGAAACAGGTTCTGGTGTTTTAAAACTGACTGAGGAAGCCTGGTTTCCTGTTTCTGTGGATTCCTCTGCAGCCTGTGACCCCTTGGAGAGCAGGAACCTGGCAGCCTTTGTGGGAGGGAAAAAAGAGGTTTCTGTAGGAGGCAGAAAAAAAGATAAAGATTAATGGCACAGTAGACATGTGGAAAAATATGTGGCATGAAGTAATCCTGAGAGATAAATCCTGAAATGATGAGGTAATTTTCCTTTCACAGGTATACATACAGAAAACAGAAGTGATTTGTCACATGCCCTGGGTATGGTTTGCGCTGGTGACCCTTGCTTTGAAAAAAGGGTCAGCTAGGTAAGAATGAGCTGTGCTACACAGGGTTGAACATTTGCAGTGTCTTCTCCCTTTGTTTAAGTACACTGCTACCAAAAAGTGGGGAGGTCATAAGGAAGAGGTTCACACTGTGGCAAAAATTGGACCTCAGGCCTTTGAATTAATGACTTGCCTGCAGGACCCTGGCTGTTGGTGCCACATCCTGCTTCTGTAGTTCATGTAAAGATGTGCACAAACCATTCCTACAGCATTGCCCATGGTGTCTGGTGCCACTGAAAACTCTCTGAAGTGTGAGAAAAACCTACAAGGGCTTGGCAGAGGTGGCCCCTTCTGGGATAAGGTATTTGAGGGAATTTCAAATGGCATTAAAAGGTCACATAGGAGCAGTTGAATCCATCCTAGATACCTATTGACTAACTGAAGTTTGGACATCTAGTTCACATGTGGATCTATGATGGTTTGGGAGTTCCCTGCCCCCACTCACTTTATAAAATCCCCCACACTAGACTCAGCCTAGTCAGCTGGAAGTTAAGGACTGAAGCTCTGTTTACAGCTTAGCACAACGTACAAGCAGAGATAGACACAATAGACAGAAATAGTTACAGAGATAGACAAGTTCAAGGTAATACAGAAACACAATTTCCCTTCCAGACATCAGAGTCCCCGGGGGGGGGGGCTCCCAACCACCCTTCCACCTTCTTCCCACCCCACCTTCTTCTTACCCCAGGTTCTGCCTTATGTGCCAGGTGATCTTGGAGGATGGGCCAGGGGAGTGAGAAGCAGAGTGGTTAGTTAGGTTATACAGCAGAAAGGCCAGAAGCTCCCAGAGAGACAGAGACATGACTCTCTGTGTCTGTGTTATCTATGTTTGTGTTCTTGTTCTTATACATCTCAGCAAACCTATGAGCACAGCGGACATCACCAGTGCTTGCTTTTCACAGCCTAGCGTCTAATTCTTTTCATTAAAATATTCCAATTAGCTTCAAACCAGCACAGGATCCATATTTATGAACCTCTATCCATATCGCTACATATGCTAGCTGAATCCCACCTGTAGACGAGAACTGACAGGAATATTGGGAATCACCGAGTCCATTCCTTCTCTTTTATTCTATGCATTTATGATTAATTAATTACAATTAATGCCATCCAAAGACAATATTAATTTGGCTAAATACTGTTAACTTGACCTACACAAAAGATCTGGGGAGATGGATATTCAGTATAAAGTGTAAAAGTAAGCTTTTACAGCAGGAGCATAGATGAATATTGGAGTAGGTTATCCAGAGGGGTTGTGAGATCTCCATGCCTGGAGATACTCAAAACTCAACAAGATAAGACTCTGAGTAATGTGATCTGAGCCCTGCTTTGAGTTCGGGTGTGAACCTGGTGACCTTCGAATGTCCTTTTCAACCTATACTACTCTGTGAAATTAGTAACTGCAAGGTGGAATACTGCAGTCAGGGGAGAAGAGAAGCAATCTTCCCTTCTCTACTGCAGTTCTGCAGTTCTCTGAGACTAAAAATTAGTGTCTTGTTGAAGGAAAAGAAAGGGTAAAGGTAACTGCTGGAGAAGCCAGGCAGAGAAATGTAACATGAAATTTTAAAGTAGGGACAAAGCACTAACAGTTGGACTGGATGATCTTGGAGGTCACTTCCAACCTGGTTGATTCTATGATTCTAACAGAACAGACCTGTCAGGAACCAAATAGTTCTGAGAGGATATTGTCAACCTGTTCAAACTCCCTCTGGACACTGACCACAAGTGCTGCACTAAGAGCTATGGACAACGGTTCCCTTACACACCCAGCAATATAACAGCATCTTCTAGGCATGCTTCACAGTATTTGGAGTTCACCTCAAAAACAGGCACAAAATCCTCATCCCAAGAGAGTGTGAGGACTTAGCAGTGACACCCTGGGGAAGCTGGTAAATTACTTGCAGTTCTTGTCTGAAGATACTTTCACCAAAAAACTGACCAAATAAGCAAACAACAAAACCAGATGTGCAGGATGAACCACTATGCCATTGCAGTCCAAGAAACCACTGGGATAGTTGCTCCTCTGAGTATTTGAATAACACTGCTGTGATTTGAGTTTCCAGGTGATAGTCTGGCCTTTTGGGTGTTCCAAATGGTTGGGGGTTCCACTCGCTAAGATTTTATTCTTCTGTTTATTCTCTCAGCAAAGTGCACGGTTCTTGTGTGCAAATAAAAAGTGCTAGGAAAGAAATGCAATTCTACTGCCTTTTGGAGACTGTGCCTCCTATCTCTTTTCTCATTCTCATCTTTGTCAGTGCCATGGA
>VWYK01055062.1:0-10455 GCA_013399775.1 Semnornis frantzii
TTCCTTGTTTCTTTCCTTCTTTCCTTGTTTCTTCATTTCTTTTTACCCGTTCAGGCTTAAAAATAATTTCACAGAAAGATCCCAAGTACCACTTGAATACTAGAGGTCAGCACAACCAGTTCTGGCTGATAAAAGAATTTTTGTGTAGTTTCTTTAGGTGTTCTGCTCTAAAGATGATGAAAGCTTCAACATGGAGTCACAGAATCATAGAACTGTTGAGGCTGGACAAGAACTTTGAGATCATCAAGTCCAACTGCTTGCCTAGAGCTCACAATCCCACCACTCTTCCTAAGCTCCTGCCACCAAGCCCAATCCCTCAGCACCACATCCACTTGGCTTTTAAATAGCTCCAGGGATGGCAACTTCATTCTTCAGGAACTGTCAAGTCAGCTTCTTTGGCTAAGGAAGGACAGTATGTCAGGGATCAGCGGGTGATACTCTGGTAGTTTTAGAGCTTAAATGTCAGAGAAAAGTGCATTTTGTGAGAGAAAGAACTGGCTGAGCATTGCTTAGGTCACAGCCATCACTGCAGCCCTTTCCTAGACACTAGCCTATGAAACTCAGTAACCTCAAATGGTGCAAATGTAACTCTCTTGGCAACGGCAACCACTCCTCCCTTTGGCTGCCTTTCCAGTCTGACGTAGTTGCTGAAAGGATTCCCCTTCCTGACACAGAATCATGGAATCAGAGAATTGTTTTGGATGGAAAAGACCTCTAACTTCTCATCATTGAGTCCAAAACCTCTGTGGCCACGAAACCATGTCCCCAGGTGCCATGTCCACTTGTTTCTTCAACACCTCTGGGGAAGGTGACTCCACCACCTCTCTGGGCAGCCTGTTCCAATCCCTGCCCACTTTTGCAGTACAGACATTTCCTAACCCTCCCCTGGCACAGTTTCAGGCCATTTCCTCTCATTGTATCGCCTGAAAGTAGGGAGAAGAGCCCAATCCCCACCTTCCTCCATCCTCCTCTCAGGGAGTTGTTGTAGGGACATGCAGAAGATGTACCTGCACAGCCTCACTAATTTTAACCCTGCTGTATGACACTCCTAAGAGCAAATGACTGTCAGAGGCTGTGTAGTTAGCAGAAGCACCACACGGTGTCTGTAGTACAAAAGGAAAGAAGTCACACAAAATACAACTTGAAATCTTACAAAAGAGGATTTTCATGGAAACCTTCCCACACCTGCACATTGGGAAAGAGGGGGGAAGCATGGGGATGCAGGTAAGCAAACTATTCAGACATTTGCTGCTTTCTCTTTAAGGAAAGAGTCAGGAGCTGGGAACTTATGAGCATGGCAGGATAGGGCTGGGAGGGATCTCAAAGGGGCACTCAGTCTGCAGCTCTCTCTCTGTCAAGAAGTGTTTGAGAAAAATGCAGGAGTGGTGGGACAAGAATACATAGAAAGAGACCTAGCAATGGAGATGTAGCAATGGAGTACAAAGGCCAGTGGTGTTAAACTAGAGCATGGTAGATTTAGATTGGACATTAGGAAGAAATTCTTTACTATGAGAGTGGTGAGACACTGGAACAGGTTGCCCAGGAGGATGCCCACTCCCTGGAGGTGTTCAAGGCCAGGTTACATAAGGCCTTGAGCAATCAGTGTAAAGAATTTCTTTCTAATGTCCAGTCTCAATCTCCCCTCTTCCAGCTTCTATCCATTCCCTCCCCAGCCCACTGTTGTGGCCAGGTGGCCAGGAAGGCCAGCAGCATCCTGGCCTGTGTCAGCAATAGTGTGGCCAGCATGACCAGGGAAGGGATCGTTCCCTCTGGACTCAGCACTGGTGAGGCCATATCTTGAGTCCTGAGTTCAGTTTTGGGGTCCTCAATAGGGATGATGGGTTTGAAACTTTGAAGACTGGATGTGGCACTTAATGCCATGGTTTAGTTGATTAGATGGTGTTAGGTAATAGGTTTGACTTGATCTCAAAGGCCTGTCCCAACCTGTTTAATTCTGTAATTCTGTGACTCTGTGAAGAAGGACACTGAGGGGCCAGAGCAGGTCCAGAGAAGGGTGATGAAGCTGGTGAAGGGTCTGGAGAACAGGTCTGGTGAGGAGCAGCTGAGGGAGCTGCAGGTGTTTAGCCTGGAGAAAAGGAGGCTTGAGGAGAGACCTTCTGGCTCTCTACAGCTCCCTGAGAGGAGGCTGGAGCCAGGTGGGGAAAGCAGTGAGTAAACGAGAGGAAATGGCCTCAGGTTGCACCAAGAGAGGTTTAGGTTGGACATTAGGAAAAACTTGTTCACAGAGAGAGTTCTCAAAGCCTGCAACAGGCTGCTCAGAGAAGTGATTGAATCTCCATCCCTGGAGGTGTTTCCAAGAGACAGAGATGTGGTGCTGAGGGACATGGTTTAGCAGTGGACTTGGCAGTGTTAGATTGGGCAACGATCTTAAAAGTCTTTCCAAACAAAATCAATCTATGATTGTATCATTTCATGAGGTGTTGGACATTTGATTTCAACATTAGGACTGCAAGCTTTCACCCCTCTGGAAAGCAGGGAGGGGAAAGCAGATTACTTTTATCTGCCAGTAGCTGGAGTGCATAAAGCATTTAAATATGAAAGAAACAAATGATGCAGGTTGAGAGAAGCTCGACAAGTTAATTGCATCCTTCAGCTTGCAGAATCCTTGTAGGTCCTAATTAAGCAAAGCACCTTCTTTTTGGAGGTTGTGTTGTGAGGGCTTCTCTCACGTGATCCTTTCAGTTGACTGATGGAATAATTTGGAAGCCTTTAAGACGAATGTTGGAGCTCATCCCATTTCCATTGGCAGAGCTCCCCCTGAAATATGAGGGCCACTGAAGCATCTGAAGGGACAACAGTGTCCACCATGGGGTTCAGATATGAATATTTTTTAAGGCCTTAGGCACACTTCATGACAGCAGAAGCAGGGCCATGCTGTCTGTCTTTCCAGGGGACAGCAATCCCATCTCCAAGAGACCCCATCTGGTGGGTGTACCTTGCTTGTGTACTCAACTGATTGAGGCTGGAGAGCATCAGTTTCCCCTGCACACTCTCAGTTGTCCCTTCCCATTCCTGATATACTGAAGTAAAATTAATGTGCTAAGTCCTTCTGTGCTGGAAGCTGCCATTGCTGCTTGTGTTGTTAGCCATGTCATGGAAGCTGCATCTGCTCCAGACAGTTAGCATCATGCCTGGACTACCTGCCCAGCATATTGAGTATTCCAGATGCTACTATGCTGAGCTTTCTCACAGCTCATTCAGCACTCACTAAGGCCCTACCTTGCTTTTGATTCCAGTCATAAACAGATCATCCTTGCAGAGTTTTGTGGCCCTCTGAGATTCATTTGCTCATCCTGTGGGACAAGATGAAATCAAGCTATGCTAATTATGGCTGTTACTGAGAAAATAATAGGATCTGTTAAGTTGAGGGATTCATCAATTTTACTTCCTGATCAGCAATTAACGGTGAAATGTGATATATTTAATAACATGTTTTCTATTTGAAAGAATAAATTAATTGCTGTGATGAATTATGCAGTGAAGTTTCCTTCACTACAGCTATTGAGCTGATTGCAGCCTTGCCACTTTTTCCTTTCTTTCCAGTTGTGCTGCTCCACTGCAAACTGTCAGCAAGGGTCTCCTGTGGCCTTTCACCTCAGCATGGTTGCATTGTCACACTCAACATTTTGATGTTTTTTGCAACATTAATATTGCTTTGAAGGAAATGTCAATGTCCTCACTCTCACCTCCTTGTCCCTTCCACATAGAGTCAGAGCTGGATTTTCATAGCTATGAGCCCATATGTTTCTCTGAGCAGTACAAACTAGAACACAGGAGGCTTCACTTGAACTTCAGGAGAAACTTCTTTCCTGTGAGGCTGGCAGAGACCTGGAACAGGCTGCCCAGAGAGGTTGTGGAGTCTCTGTCTCTGGAGACTTTCACCCCCTGTCTGTGCACATTCCTGTGCAACCTGATGGAGGTGAACCTGCTTTAGCAGGGGGGTTGATGATCTCCAGAGGTCCCTTCTAAACCCCAGTTTGAAGTTCTGGGATTCTGTGAACTCTGTTTCTGGATATCCTGACAAAACATCCTAATAAAGTGCTATCAGAGGACTGGAAGCATTGGCAATCCACAAGAGAAGCCATGAGGCTATGAAGTTGTCATTTGTGTCTGAGAGGAGTGTACAGAACTGAGGGGGAAGCAGTGCCCCAGCCCTCTGAGCCCTGCTCTCTGAGCCCTGCTCTCTCTCCAGCCTTCCTCTCTGCTATTTGCCCTGGGGAGGTTTATTTTCATAGAATCATGGAATGTTTTGGGTCGGAAAGGACCTTAAAGATCATCTAATTCCAACCCCCTGCTATGGGCAGGGACACTTCACACCAGCCCAGCTTGCTCAAGGCCTCATCCAACCTGGCCTCGAACACTTCCAGGGAGGGGGCAGCCTGTTCCAGTGTCTCACCATCCTCGCTGTCAAGAATTTCTTCCTCATCTTCAGTCTAAATCTGCCCTCTTCCAGCCCAAATTGCCCCTTATCCTATCACTACAAGCCCTTGTAAAAAAGTCCTCCCCAGCTTTCTTGTAGCCCACTTCAGGTACTTGAAGGCTGTTCTAAGGTCTTCTGGAACTCCAACTCTCTCAGCCTGTCCCTACAGGGGAGATGCTCTTGACCATCTTCATAGTCTCCTTAGGACTCTCTCCAACAGTTTAAGGTTTGTAAGGTCAGAAATTAAAAAAATCCTGTAGTTATGAGCAAAAATTGCTGTTTCTTTCATCAAAGCAACCTTCAGTTGGCCTTCACTGCTGCTATTGACAGGCACATTACACCAGTCAACTTTTATTAAAGCTAAAAGGTGAACAATCTAAGCAGGAGGAAAAAGCCTCTTCAGAATCAATGAATCACCTCAAACATCTCTGAGCTTCTCCTCTGTGGTTTTGACTTTTTCTCTACCACACAGCAACCTGGAGTTACTCTGTTATAAAAAGCAACTTATTAAGAGGTAGCATTGCAAATGCAATTTGCCACTCAGGAGAAAATTGAAGAGAAAGAAAACCAAGCACAGAGTAACATGAAGCTGTGATGGGCTTTTTGAGCCACTAAAAACAAGCTTTCTGTAACTCTCTGCACTGTTAAATGTTTTTCTTGATGGTGCTTGTTTGTTGCAGAGGTAACTGCAGTGTAAGATCTTGCAGTGAGTATTTCTGTACTGGTATGGGCTACACAGAGTCATTGTAAAATGGTTTAGGTTGGACAGGACCTCAAAGATCATCTAGTTCTGACCCCCCCCCCATCATAGATAGGGACACTTCCCACTAGAACAGGCCACCCAGGGCCTCATCCCACTAGAAGCAGGTTTTCTTGTCTTCCAGACCTGGCCTTGAACATCTCTAGGGAGGGAGCAGCCACAACCTCCCTGGGAAACCTGTGCCAGTGTCTCACCACCCTCACTGGAAAGAACTTCCTCCTAACATCCAATTTCAATCTCCCCTCTGCCGCTTTAAACCCATTAGTCCTCATCCTGTCATTACAAGACCTTGTCAATAGTCCCTCCCCAGCCCTCCTGTAGCCCCCTTCAGATACTGGAAGGCCTCTCCAAGGTCTCCTGGCAGCCTTCTCTTCTCCAGGCTGCAGAGCCCCAACTCTCTCAGCCTGTCCTCATAGCAGAGCTGCTGCAGCCCTCTGAGCATCTTCGTGGCCTCCTCTGGACTCGCTCCAACACTTCCATGTCCTTCTTGTGTTGAGAGCTCCAGAATTGTGTACAAGTGGGGTGTCATGAGAGCAAAGGGGGAGAATCCCCTCCCTTGCTCTGCTGGCCATGCTGTTCTTGCTGCAGCCCAGGACACAGTTGCTGTCTGGGCTGTGCATACACACTGCTGGCTCATGTCTGGCTTTTCATCAACCAAAACCCCCAAAAGGCTGCTGACCAGCAGGTCGAGGGTATCCCACTCTATGCAGCATGATGAGGCCACATCGTGCCTGGTTTTAGGCATCTTGTTCAAGAAGGAAGAGGTGAAGCAGAAGAAACTTTCAGCAGGCAGGGGCCAAGATGCTCACAGGCTAAGGCCACATGACCTGAAAAGACAGTCAGGGGGAGTTGGGCTTCTTGAGTCTGGTGAAGAGAAGACAAAGAGGTGAACTAACAATTACCTGCAACTCCTAGGAAGGTAGTTACAGAGATACTGGAGCTAAATTCTACCAGCTACTGCCAGATGCCATAGCAAGGGACAACAGTCACATACAGAGCTGAATTTTTCAGGCTTACCCAAATGTTAGAAGAATGAAACCTTCAGAACCTGCAGACATTTGTGGAGCAGATGGACTTGGTTTTGATTTCCTCCTTCTCCACTTTCCTGGAGTGCAGCACTCAGAATAAATCTTCGTGTTGCCAGGTCACTACTATGGCTTTGGGGCCACATGTGTGAACTTAGGGAAAGATCCTTCTGCTTTTGGAAATGTCTTCCTGGCACAGCACAAGATGTGTTCAGATGGTCTTAGAATGGGCTTCTCTCACCTTTTCCCAAGGAGCAAACCAAAATCATTGATAAGATTTTAGGTGTAAAAAAAGTGCAGATAATTTTAATGACAATTATGGATTTGTGTGGCTCCTTTAAAAGACAAAACTATGGCACTTCCACAGGCATCACAATCAAGAACAGAGGTCTCCATGGTCTGAGATATGTGACTCCAGCATCCCCATTTGCCTGCTAGCTGAGGTGACTCAGGTTGGGAAGCACTGCAAAAGCACTGCTGGGAAACTACACTGCAGCTGGAGGTTAGTAGCCAGGGAGCTCTGGACCCCAGAAGGTGTCAGTGTCTTTGCTAGCAGTGATTTGTTGTCTCCCCTGTTCACCAGCCCAGTTCTGCTCTGTAAAAAGTGTGACAGGCCATAATATTTTGGTCCAAGTCAAGAAGCATAGTCAATAAGCTCTTCAAAGCAAGACTCAGCAGTGATTCTGGCTGGGTCCAGGCCTCTTACTGTAGTACAAATACTGAAAATATTAAACCAGGGAATCATTAAGGTTGGAAAAGACCTCAAAGATTATCAAGTCCAAACATCAACCCAACCCCACCATGCCCTAGACTAAACCATGTCCTGAAGTTCCATGTCTACACATTTTCTGAGCCCCTGGAGGGATGGTGACTCCTCACTTGCCTGGGTAGACTGCTGCAGTGCCTGAGCAGTGCTCTCCAGCTGGAGAGGGTGAGCACAACACAGAGCCATCTTCACTCGCCAGAAGAATGAGCTCTCTGTGCAAGAATCCAAACTGGATGTGGATCCTTTTCTTCTTGAGCTTTGGGAGAGCATCATCATGCACAGAACCAATGTTACTGCACAGCACCTATCTCTTGCTTCTAGCAGTGGGGGTGACAAAAGCCTGGAGGGCATTGTCTAAACTAACTATCAGCTTAGGTTCTCTTCCATCTAACTGCACATGAAGCAAGCAGCTGAATGGCAAATTGGCTCCTGTTCAAAAGTTTCCTAGCAACAAAAGAGGTAATGCAGCAAGCAGCAAGGCAGGCTGTACACTGCCAGCATCTGAAATGATGAGTTATCTACAAAAAATAAGTGTTCTTTATACTACAGAGACTTGTTCTGAGCCTGAATGGTGCCTGCAGCACTGCTTTGTGGCAGTGAAGTCAGGACAACACCAAGCTGTGGCTCTCAGTGCATGGTTATCATGTCCAGTCAAGAATTTGCAACTGGAGGACAGTAAGATAGGGGGGATTCAAAGGAGGAGGGGTAAGAGCTGTGCTTTCTTCCTGGGTTTGCTCTAAAGAGAGACATCCATAGTGCTAATGGGGCTTGAAGGACAAAGAGGTGTTATTAATATCTCTTTAAAAGATAGTCAAATGCCAGGCCAGAAGAATCATGACCTCAATTAATGCCCTGTCAGCCTGACTCAAACATCACAAAAATCAGCTGTGGAGGTTATTGGTTTTGTTTCAGTTGGTAGCACTTTGGGAGCAGGACTGTCTGCCTGCTTTGATTTCTACAGCACCAGCCCAGAGGGAACTCTCTGGTCTAGGCATGGCCTGCATTTTGGCCATCCAGTTCACAGCATCAGAGGATGTTAGGCATGCTGAAGGGACTGGAGCACTGCCTGATGAGGACAGGCTGAGAGCTCTGAGGCTGCTTAGTCTGGAGAGGAGAAGGCTGAGAGGGGATCTAATAAATGTATATTTATATCTGAGGGATGAGGTTCAGAAGGAAGGGACAGGGACAGCCTCTGCTCTCTTGTGCCCTGTGACAGGACAGGACAAGGGGAAACTGCAGCACAGCAAGTTCCACCTCAACATAAGAAAGAACTTCTTTACTGTAAGGGTCCCAGAGCACTGGAACAGGCTGCCCAGAGAGCTTGTGGAGTCTCCTTCTCTGGATACTTTCAAAACCCATCTTGATGTGTTCCTGTGCATCCTGCACTAGGTTCTGTGGTCCTGCTCTGGCAGCAGGGGCGGACTTGAAGCTCTCCAGAGGTCCCTTGCCTTGCTGTCTTGGAAGTGCAGGTCAGAAGAGGAACCCTGGTTATCCCTTGCCACCTCCAGGCATTTTTTGTCTGCTACATGTTGTCTTTCCCTCCATTGTGTGTAGCTACACACTTGTGCACCTGTTTGGCTCTCCAAAATCACCGCTGTACATTTTCCTTCTGTTTAAACACCATCATGTGAAAGTCCAGTTCAGGAAGGTGGCCACAGGACAAGGTTGTGCTCAGGCATGGGCACAGGCTGCCGGGACGTGGTGGAATCCCTGTCCCTGTAGGTGTTCAAGAAACCTCTGGACATGGCACTTCATGAATGGCCATGGTGGTGTTGGGTTGATGGTTGGACTCAAGGATCTAGAGGGCTTTTCCAACCAAAGCAATTGTGTGATTCTGTGACTCCATAACTGAGGATGCAGCAATGGTCCAGGAATGAGTGGCTTCCCAAAATACAGAGAGGGTCATACATTGACTGTGCAACTGCAAAGTGCACCAGAGCAGGAGGCAAACCATCAGGAGTGGGATGCAAGAGTATCCTGCAGATGGCCACGGGGGCCTTTTGCCCTTCCTGCCTGTTCTTCCTGGACAGGAAGAAGGACATCTCCACCAGGTCTTGCTTTGCAGCTCCTCTTCATTAATATTTACTTTTCAGTTCACCTCACCATCTGGAAGATCAGACCTGAAGCAATCCTGTGAAATGGAAAGAGAGTCCCCATGGCTACTTTCCACCTTTTCTGACCACCAACTACTTCTGAGGACTTTGTGATTAACTTTCTATATTATGCAGTGGCTCCTGCCTTTCCTTGTTTCATGATTAAATTTATATTGAATCTCACAATGCATTATTCACCTCCTAAGCCTTTCAGCCATCGTGTTTCATGTTATTAATCTCCATCCAGCACTGCTCACCACCCTTGAGCCTGGTGTTTTGAGTTCCACAGTGATTCCAGCACGAGTGCCTCAGTGGCACTCACACTGCAGCTGTTTGGATCCTGTCCCATTTTGCTGTGGCACTTGTGTGTGTAGAATCATTGAATGGCTTTGGGTGGAAAAGGCCTCTAAGATCACCAAGTCCATCCATTATCTCACTCTACCAAGGCTGGGGCTAAACCATGTTTCTCAGCACCACATCTCTGCCTCTTGGAAAGATCTCCAGGGATGAGGATTTAGCCACTTCCCTGGGCAGCCTGTGCCAGGCTTTGAGAACCCTTTCAGTAGTTTCTTCTAACATCCAACTTAAACCTCCCCTGGTGCAGCAGGAGACCATTTCCTCCTACCCTATCCCTTGTTCCTCTTGTTCTATTACTTTTCTCCTTTCTGGGAGCTGTAGAGAGCCAGAAGGTCTCCCCTCAGTCTCCTTTTCTCCAAGACTAAACATCCCCAGTTCCTTCAGCTGCTCCTCCCCAGCCCTGTTCTCCAGACCCTTCATCAGAATTGTTGACCTTCTCTGGATCCACTCCAGCACCTCAATGACCTTCTTGGAGTGAGGGCCCCAAAACTGAACCCAAGACTCAGGGTTTCTTGAGTTTTTTTGCCTTTAGCACTCTCTGTTGAAGTTGTTAGGTATTTCATGGTGAAGGAGATGACCTTGCAAAATGTTTTNACCCTTCATCAGAATTGTTGACCTTCTCTGGATCCCCTCCAGCACCTCAATGACCTTCTTGGAGTGAGGGCCCCAAAACTGAACCCAAGACTCAGGGTTTCTTGAGTTTTTTTGCCTTTAGCACTCTCTGTTGAAGTTGTTAGGTATTTCATGGTGAAGGAGATGACCTTGCAAAATGTTTTAGCTGCCAGGGTGAAAAAAAAGAAAGTTTCAGAGAATCAGAAAAGCCTCTGTTATCAATGATGAGACTTTGGCTTATTTAAGAGTGTTCCATCTGCAGGCCAGTCATAGAATCACAGAACCATAGAATTATA
Organism: Semnornis frantzii; assembly: GCA_013399775.1. NCBI lineage: Eukaryota > Metazoa > Chordata > Aves > Piciformes > Ramphastidae > Semnornis > Semnornis frantzii. Next base: position 10,351 of record VWYK01055062.1, read on the forward strand.
GGATCACACAATCATGAGATCATAGAATCATAGGATCACAGAGTCATGGAATCATAGAATCATTGAATCAGAATTGTGGAACTGCAGAATCATTGAATCACAGAA
>VWYK01055067.1:0-17366 GCA_013399775.1 Semnornis frantzii
CCTCAGCATCTTTGTGGCTCTTTTGTCTGAAAGCCCACCTGCATGCATGTCCTTTGGGAAGAGGCTGGGGAAAGCCTTGCAGCTTCCATCAGGAGGCTGTCGGTCCATCTGATTTTATGGCATTTGCTCCTTGGCTTCAGTGAGGAGCTGCAGAGACTGCGTCCAGCTCTGGATGCTGCCTGCCAGCAACACCACGTAGCAGATCTGACTTTCCAGCCACCCTGCAGCAATCAGCCCTGCAGTTTCAGTCCACATGACTGCCTTTCCCAGTTCTTCCTAGAACTGCTCCTCCCATCCTTCCCTCCATCCTAAGTGTTGGATTACCTTTTCCTGCAGGGCTACCTCTTTGCTCTGACTGCCTGCTTCAAATCTCCTTGGTCCCCAAGCTGTTCGGGCTGTTATTTCACATACCTCTGGCCATCTGAGATCACCTTTCATCAATCTACCCTAATCTGTCTTTGTGGACTTCTGGTTTTGCCCACCCAGACCTGCATGAAGTTGAGAACCTTGCTCTGCCTTCCAATTTCTGCCTCAGGTGAGGATGGCTGCACATGTGCTCCTCATTACCCAGCAGATCTGCAGTTTTCCTTGTGTATCTCCTGCTTTTTTTCCTGTCCTCTTCCCTTCCCTGGGTGTTGCTTTCCCCACTGATGCACTGGCACAGGAGTGCCAACTGGCAGGTGCCCACCTTTGAAGCTTCACGGGCAGCTGAGGGGCTTTCGAAGGAGATCAAAGGGCAGAGGAAGGATAAAAAGGGCTAAATATAGAGAAGGTGCAGCTCAGGTTCAGGCCTCTGTCCAAACCTTTAAATCCCTTTGAGGGAACACTAAATGAAGTTGGGAATTGTTCTTAGCCTCAGAGGAGAAGGATCCAGAGATGAGTGATAATAATAGCTCCAGCTTTGCCTGTCACCTCCTCCCATGGCATCCCAGTGCAGTCTGTGGACAGTGAGTTACCTGATCCCTGGGGGAGTGCAGCTGCCTCCCCGGAGGCACAGGGACAGGTGTGCAGAAGAGTCATGGTCATGTAAATCTAGGACAGGAAACAGGGGACAGAATGGGGGAAGAACAGGGGAAAGGAGAAAGGAGTTTGAAGCCTGGGCCAGGGCAGCCGTGGGCAATGGGACCTTAGGGATGCATATTTCTTGTGGATCCAAGGACCACCCGTGGGTGTGCCTGGCAGCAGCCCAGCCTGGCTTTAGTGGGAAAGGCTTCGAATGCTGCACACTCAGTGATTTCCAGAAGGGCTCTCTCAGGTGGGTGCTAGGCAGCAGAGGAAACTCAGTCCTTGGAAAGATCAAAGTGCCCACTGCCAGCTCAGCACTACGAAGAGGACCTTGGCACCAGCACTGGTCCGGAGTTGTGCCTCCTACAGGCATCCCTGAGGAGCATGGCACTGCCAAACAGAACTTTGGTTTGGTTCGTACCAGCTCTCTCCTGAGTTCCACTTTGGTTGTGTTCATCCTGTTCACAGTTCTTGGGTTTTGAAACCATATTTCATTTTGTCTGTCCTCCAACATGCCTGTTCCTTCCCCTCTTGCTTTTTCTGCCAAGTCTGCTGGAGGAACCTCCAGCAGTACTCCTGTTTGTGGGCAACCACACTCATCCTGAGCCCCTGACTGTCCAAATGCCTCTCCTGTGAGGCTGAAGTGGGGTGTGGAATCATCTGCCTCTTGCCTCTAGGACTCGAACCATGCCACAGCAGGGGCCCAGCCTGCACCCCAGCGAACTGTCCTGCTGAGCCACCTGCATGGCTTCCTTCTGAGGCTCCGAGCACCAGTGATGGGTGAAAACAAAGGGGAGGTGAACCCGGCTGGGGAAGGAGGGGGTCCCACTGTGGGATGCTGGGGGAGCGCTGTAGACAAGGGAAAGGTGCAGGAGGGACTGAGCATTAAGAGGCAGCATCCCTGGGTCTCGGTGTAATCCCCGGCTGGCCTCGCATGCTCGCCCTGGTGACCCTGGGCTCCTTGCAGAGCCGGATACAGAGATGATCCTCCCTCTCCTGTGCTGGAGATCAAAGGCCAGGGTACAATTACCCTACTCTGCCCCTCGCATTCTGAGGGCTGCTTCTCCATCCGGAAAAGCAGGCAGCTGCACAGAGGTGTGCATAGGGCACTCTGTGTGGGTAGCCAGTGCCAGGTTCTTCAACAGAGACATTACCCTCCTGTCCCAGTCCAAAAGCCAGTGAGGTTCACCTGCCAAAGGGAGAACGACCAACCCTAGCCCAGCCTGTCAGCATCACAAAGACATCTCGGCCCCAGCCCAAATTCCTTCCCCACCATCATCACCCCTCCCTAGTCCTCCGATGGAAAGCCCTTGTAAAAAAAGAGTCCTCACAGAACCGCGCCAAGAAACTCAGGGTCCCAAGCGCCACTCACCAAGGTGACCTCAAGCATCACAAGGCAGTGTCCTTACCGGGAGCTGTAGAGCGAGGTGGGTTGCAGTCCCCCGGGCTGGGAGCCTCACGGCACTGCCTGCCCTGCTGCCAGCGGCTCCCTGCTGCTCGGGAGCCCCTTGCCCCTCTGCGGCTGCCAGTCAGTTCTGCCGGGCCGCCCGGCAGGTCTCTCGTTCCCTCTCTGCTCCTCAGCCTCTCCCAGGACTGATCTCCCCATGGGTTGCTGGAAGGCTGTGGACGGGAGGGGTTGTGGGAGGGCTGATTCCAGGAGCAGCGTCAGGCAAATTAAATCAGACACCAGCGACTTGGGGAAATCGGATTGGGATGTAATGCAAAGCAGGTGGATGGGGAGGGCTGCAAAGAGAGAGTAGCAGGCAGCTCCTGAGGGAAAGAGACCCCGGCAGGCGGGTCGGGCTTCCTCCCTCCATATCAGCCACCAACTAATAAAGTGCAGATTAGCCAGAACAGGCTGGGATTACCAGCCGCTGGGGCAGGCCCGCGGGAATTGCCGTTTTCCTGGGCACAACGGACAGCTCCTGTCCCGGGGCAGGGCGAGGAGAGGGACGGTGCCACCCACGGTGCCCCTGCCGAGCGAAAAGACACCGCAGGGCTGGAGTCACGCCCTGCCTGGGCAGCACCCTGGGTTGGACATGGGGAAACCAGAACCGGGCACAGGGGCCAGGGGCGGCAGAAGATTTGGTGGTGTGCCTTTTGGCAGCCACTTTGGTGGGATGCTGCAAGGAGATTATCTTGGCCTCAATCTCTTTTAATCTCTCCCGCAGCTTTGGCCCAAGCCCGAGATAAATACCTTTTAACGGATCTGAGCTGACGTCAGGAGGCCATCAGTCTAATCACCCCAGCCACCTTTGGGCAAAGCAACCCAGGGATGTGGGCACTGGCCCCTCGTCCCTCCGTGCATCCTCATTGGGCAGGGACCGGCCAGAACCCCGCAGGAAGCACTGGAAGGGACTGAGGAGTGTGGAGAGGTGATGGATGCCTCCGCAGGGAGAGGGAATCGTCTCTTTTCCGTGACCCTGGGGAGGACAGGAGGCACAAAGTCCTGCTGATGCAGGCTTCCCGCGTCTGCGTGCAAGGAAGTAGCAGGATTCAGCCTAAGGAGAGGCTTCCCTTTCCACGAAGCAGAGCCCCTGTGCCAACAGCGACGATGTGATGACGCTCCCACCTCTGACACTGCTAGCTCTGGCCCTACAGAGTCACACAGAATAGATCTGACTGGCACAGAGCTCCAAGATCATCCACTCCAGCCCTCGACCCAGCTAAGAAGGGTCAACACTAAATCACGTCCCTAAGCACCAGGTCCACACACTGCTTGAACACCCCCAGGGATGGTGACTGCACCACTGCCCTGGGCAGACCATTCCAATGTTTGAGAACCCTTTCACTGAAGAAATATTTCCTAGCATCCAGCCTGAACCTCCCCTGGTGCAGCTTGGAACCATCTCCTCTGCTCCTGTCGCTTGACACCAAGGAGCAGAGGCTGCCCCCTCCTCATTCCAACTTCCCTTCAGGGAGCTGTAGAGAGCAGTGAGGTCTCCTCTCAGCCTATTCTTCTCCAGACTGCACACTCCCAGTTCCCTCAGATACTCCTCACAGGCCATGTGCTCCAGGCCCTTCTACAGCCTCATTGCCCTGCTCTGGACACACTCCAGCCCCTCAATGTCCTTCCTGTGGTGAAGGGCCCAGAACCAAGCACAGCACTCGAGGTGTGGCCTTACCAGTGCTGAGCACAGGAGATGATCCCCTCCCTGTCCCTGCTGTCCACCTTGTTTCTAATACAAGCCAGGATGCCATTGGCAGTCAGCTGTCAACCAATACCCCCAGGTCCCTCTGCAAGCTGCAGCTTTCCAACCACACAACCCCAGGTCTGTAGCTGACCACAGGGTTGTTGTGACCCAGGTGCAGGACCTGGCAGTAGCCCTCACAGAACTTCATACAATGATCCCTCGCCCACTGGTCTCCCCTGCCCAGACCCCACTGCAGAGCTTCCCTACCCTCTAGCAGATGGACAAAGCCACCCAGTTTGGTGGCATCTGCAAACTCACTCAGGGTGCCTCAATCCCCTCATCCAGATCATTGATAAAGCCATTAAAGAGGACAGGCCCCAGCACTGAGCCCTGGGGGACACCACTGCTGACTGGCTGACAGCCAGATTTAACTCCATTCCTCACCACTCTTTGGTCCCAGTCATCAGGCACTTTTTTATGCAGTGCAGGGGACACTGATCCAAGCCTCGTGCCAGGAGTTTCTGAAGGAGGATGCTGTGGGAGACAGTGTCAAAGGCTTTACTGAAGTCCAGCTAGACAACGGCCACCAGGTGGGTCACTGTGTTGTAGGAGATCAGATCAGACAGGCAGGACCTGCCTTTCATAAACCTGTGGTGACTGGGCCTGATCTCCTGGTTGTCTTGTGTGTGCTGTGTGATGGCACTCAGCATGCCCTGCTCCATGACCTTCCCTGGCACCAAGTCAGGCTGTAGTTCCCTGATCATCCTTCCAGCCCTCCTTGTTAACAAGTGTCACATTTGCTGGCCCTCCAATCAACTGGGACTCTCCCCACCAAGAGAGTGGTTTGGTGAGCACATCTGCCAGCTCCTGAAGTGCCCTTGGGTGGGCACTTCCCTCCATTTCAACTGCAGTTGGGGTCTCCACGCACAGCTCCCACTGAGGCCTGAGTATGTCACAACCACAGATTGCTCCAAGGCTCCAAGGCTTCCCAGGAAAAGGGCCACTGCTCTTTTTGATGCTCCACATCCACCCCATCCAATTCCTCTTTGGCTACAATATAATCCCATCTCGGGACACTAATCCCCTGGGCAGTGACAGCAGATTGCCTTTGTACCAGGGTGGAAAATGATAAACAAAGCATCTCTTCTGCTTTCACAGGTCCTGGGGTGCATGGAGAGGAAAACTAAAAGAAACATAAGGCCTTGATGCAGGCAAAGGTGAGCACAGAGCATGTTTTCCTTAGAGGCACTTCCCACTCTCCCCAGGATTTGGTCAGAGAGAGCTGACTTGCTCTCTTGCTCCCCCTTAAAGGAACTTGCTGGCATCTGGGCTAATGCTTTGTTTTCTTTCCCTGAGGGTTCAATCCCCTTCCATCCTGCATCAATTACATGTCCAGCAGCAGTACACATCCATCTCCCTCCTGGTGTACAAACTCACACTCCCACCAACATGTGTCCAGCATTTTCCCTTTATTCCATATATTCCCAATCCCTCACCTCCCCTCCCCCAGAGCAGCTGAGAGGTCGTGGAGTCTACAGGCACTCAGGAAATTCAGAGGCTTCTGTTTGGAATTCCTGACTGTAAGACAGCCCTTGCTGAAAGACCTCAGGCTCCTCCTCCTCAGATGTGACCCCAGATGACCAAGAAGCTGGCACCTGGAGGAGCAGGGTGAGGAGACCCTGCCTTCTTACTTCTTAGCGACACAAACATGCTGCTGAGGCAGTGAAGAGAGTTCCTGGTATCACTGATTTGAATCCCCTATCCCTGCTCTCCTTTTTCAGCTGCTGGGATGTCAGAGAAAGCTGCATCCCTCCCCATCACTATGGCTCTAGCATGCTAAGACACTGCTCCAGGCCTCTGTGGTCCTGGTGCAGCCATGACCTGCCAGGCCATGGTGTGTGCCAGTCCTGCTCCTGGGGCCCTGTGTACTCAGAACTCATCTCTGGTCCGCAGCTTCTTGGGGTGCTGTGTCCTTTCTGAGTCAGGCTTTTGCCTCCAGCTCGATGACCTGGCTCCACTGTTGGCAACAGGAGGAGAATCTGAGCAGGATCTGCTGCTGTCATCGCTCCTCTGACATTCTTCTCTGTCAGCCTGGTCCTGCTTCACATTCCTCTGCTCTATCAGCTCCTCTGCCTTCAGCTGTTCCTGCAGCCATGGAGAGAGGATGTGAACTGCTTCCTGCTGAGGTCCTGACTGTGCTTGCAGGGGCCAACAGGACACATCTTGTCTTGGCCACAGCTACCCAAGCCTCCCACAGTTGGTTCTCTTCTGGACACATTACAGGCTGACCCCTCCACCAGAAGAAACCTCCCAGCTGCCCACTAAGCCCTGCCCCACAAGAAAGCCCAGAGGGCATTGCTCTGGATGTGATCAGGCTGGGGACACTCAGAGCTGCTCCTCTGACAGGGTCATTTACCTGCTCAGCATGCTCCTGGGAGTGGGTGTACCAGAGGGCCAGGGCACAGCGCCGCCCGCGCCTCACCGCCCGCACGCCGTGCGGGTTCTCCTTGCCAGAGCTGAAGGCTACCAACCTCCCGCACTTGGGATGCACCTCGGCCTGCCACGAGAGAAGAGACAGTGAAGACAGAAGCCCTCTGGGGGACATGAGCCTTCTGCAGAGGTTATGCTGCCCCTGGCGATGTGCAACGGCAGAGCACCACTAAGCCTCCACTTGCTAGTCTGTGAGCAAGGTAGAAGCAAGGTATCCTTGAGAAAGGACAGAGGGACAACACAGGTCACAGACACCCACAGAATGGGAGAGCCTGGAACATCTCAGCTGGGAAGGAGTTAACCTCCCCCCTGTCTGGTATTTGCCTCGATTTGCATTTAGCTGCCCCCATTTGAATCTGTCACAACGCTGGACTGGTTTTGGAGCGGTGGGATCCAATAACCAACCACTTCCCCCCTCCCATACAGAGTGAGTCTCACCCTCACTCCCCTCTCCTTTTGGTCAGTTCCAGACTTACTGTGACAGTCACAGTGTCCATTTCAGTGAAGAAGAGGCTCCCACCTTGGAAGTCGTCATTGAGGTAGAGAATGCCACTGTGAACAAACAGAGAGGGCTCGTTCCTCCCTGGTGCCTCCCCACACTCCCTGGCACACGAGGCTGTGACACCAGGTGTTCAAAATGCAAACAGACCACTTAAAGGAGAATCCATCCAGGGGTGCAAAAGGCAGCAGTGCCTGGTCATAGGAGTCCCTGAGCTGCAGGCCACAGGAGGTCAGAGGAGGATGCCAGGGAGTTTGCTCTACACTGGTGGTTGGTTCTGGTTTTAATCTCTGCAGTGTTTATCTGTGGCACCACTGGGACAATATGCTGGGCTAAACAGACCTGGGTGCTCACATGGTATGACACTGTTTAGGTTCTAAGATTGGGAATAATCTAAGGCCTGGAAAAGTAGACTGATGACCAAAGAAAGCCATGTCTCAAGAGTCCAGGAATTTCAAGGTAACCTAAGAATGGTCAGGAGGAGGTTTGGTGCATGTGGAAAAGAAAACGAAAACCAATTTCTTTACTAATGTCAGACAAAGAAAAATGTAGTTAGGCTACTGTGGACTGCAAGTGAGACCATGGTCAATTAAGTGGAAAAATGGACCATAAACTACTTGAGTTCCCCTTGGGGTTCAATTATTTGCTGTCCAGAAGGCAAATGGCAGCCTGGGCTGCATCAAAAGCAGCATGGCCAGAGATGGAAAGAGGCAATTCTGCCTCTCTGCTCTGCTCTGGGGAGACCTCACCTGCAGTGCTGTGTCCAGCTCTGGAGCCCTCAGCACAGGAAGGACATGGACCTGATAGAGCAGGTCCAGAGGAGGGCTACAAGATGATCAGGGGCTGGTGCAGCTCTGCTATGAGGACAGGCTAAGGGAGCTGGGGTTGTTCAGCTTGGAGGAGAGAAGGCTCCAGGCAGACCTAACAGCAGCCTGCCAGGACCTGAAGTGAGCTACAAGAAGGCTGCAGAGGGACTGTTTGCAAAGGTCTGCAGGGACAGGATGAGGGACAATGGTTTGGAATGAGAGAAGAGCAGATTTAGATTGGATGTTAGGAACAAGTTCTGCACCATGAGGGTGCTGCAACACAGCAACAGGCTGCCCAGGGAGGTAGCTGAGGCCCCATGCCTGGACATATTGAGTGAAGGTCATGCTGGCCAAGGCTGTGAGCAAGCTGCTCCAGTGGAGGATGTCCCTGCTGACTGCAGGGGGGTTGAACTAGATGACCTTTGGAGGTCCCTTCCAACCCAAACCATTCTTTCTGCTCTGAGTACAGCTTCCACTCAAAGTGTGCAAAAATTGTCATCATCTTTTTAAAATAGATTTCAGGTTCTTTTGGAGCAGAGTAACAAAACTTGCCAGAGGCTGGAGAAAGTGTCTCATATGGAATGAAGAAACCTGACTCAAAGTACTGGCAATGAATCTGCAGAGAGGTGATTGGAGAGATACCAAAGCACAATGACTGCTTAAACCAAGGAAACCCAAGGAGTTTGGTTTTTCCTCACCTGTACTGCACAAGATGGAACTTGATGACAGGAAACAGCCTGTAAGAAGGTCAAGAGGTGGACCAGAGTACTGTGGTAGACCCACAAGACATCAACTTGATCTTGTGGTTTTAGTACCTGCAGCCTCCCAGCCTCTTCTGCTCTCTGTTAATGCTGGTTGGGAGGAAGGAGGAAGGATAAAGAGCAGATCTTCTTCCCAGCCTAGGGAAAGTGGTTTGCACCTCACTTCAAAACCACCAATGAAGACTTCTGCCTGATGCTACAGACCTGGCTGGCTTTGAGCCAGCAACCCATCACCTGCTCTCTGTAAGCTAAGCTCATCCCCTGATGGGGCTGGGGAGACACTGTGATCTCTGCTTGATCCCCCTCTCTTACCTGTAGTCCCTGTAGATGTAGGCAGGTGGTTCTCTCCAGCACTCCTGCCCCTCAGGATCCAAGAGACAATTGTCAGCATGGACAGGATGACTCAGATCCATGCGACCTTCCTGTTGATCTGGAAAGGGAGGTTACAAGGAGGAATGTGGGAGTCTCCAGATTCCAGAAACAGTAAGGCAAAGAGAAAGGGGCACAGTGAGAATGGAGAGAAAAGTGTCTCCTGAGAGCTGAGACTGAGGAGACCCCAGGAGACAGGGACTAACAGAGACTAACTACCTTCCACAGCTGAGCGGCACACCAGGTGCGTGAAAGAGACATGGAGCTTGCTTCCAGGGCTGAAATAGGACTCGATGATTTTCCGGGCCTTCTCACTGGCCTGCAGAAGCAATTTGGCATCTCTCCAGTCCACGTCCCCACTCTGGGCCAGCTACAAGCGGCAAACAAGCCTGTTAGAATGCTTACAGACAAAGACCTTCTTAAGAAACACTACAGGGGGCAGAAGAGGCCCGTGTGAAGTGCTGCAGGCGCGCATTAGAAATGAACCTGTTTTGTGAGGAGCACCCCTGCACCACACAACAATTCCATCCTCCTGCTCAGTGCATGAAGCCACATCTGGAATGCAGCACCATTTTGGGTCATAGAATGTTAGGGGTTGGAAGGGACCTCCAAAGATCATCCAGTCCAACTCCCCCTGCCACAGCAGGTCACACAGGAACACATCCAGAATGAGTCTGGAATGTCTCCAGAGAAGGAGACTCCACAAATTCTCTGGGCAGCCTGCTCCAGGGCTCTGACACCCTCACAGTGAATAAAATTCTCCTTCTGTTCCAGTGGAACCTCCTCTGCTCCAGCTTGCACCCCTTGCCCCTTGACCCTGGGCATCCCTGGGCAGAGCCTGGCTCTGTCCTCCTGGCACTGCCCTGCACATCTTGATAGCCATGACTGAGGTCACCCCTCAGGACACTCTGCTCCCAGCTAAAGAGCCTCAGCTCCCTCAGCCTGGCCTCAGCAGGGAGATGTTCCACTGCCTTCAGCACCTCTGCGGTTCTGAGCTGGACTCTCTCAAACAGCTCCCCGAGGTCCTTCTTGAACTGAGGGGTACAGAATGGACACAATATTCCAGATGCGACCTCACCAAGGCAGAGCAGAGGCGCAGGAGAAGCTCTCTCAACCTGCTCACCGCAGCCCTTCTAATGGGGCATCCCAGGATGTCTTTGGCATCCAGCAGGACCCCCATTTCCCTTTCCCCCACACTGCTCTCCAACAGGTCAGTCCCCAACCTATACTGGTCCATGGGTCTCCCAGTACACAAATGACTCTAGAAAACTGGAGTGAGAGGTCAGTGAAAGGTCTTCAGATGGCAGGGTGCTGGAGTACGTGACTTAGAAGAAATGGCTGAAAGAATTGGATTTTTTCAGCCTACAGGAGGGAACAGCAAGTTCAGCAGTCTCTTGTCACCTAAAAGGGGGTTACAGAGGAGATGGAGCCAGACTCTTCTGAGAGAGACACACTAGAAAGACAAGAGGCAACAGGTGAAAGCTGCAGCAAGGAAAATTTTGTCTATTGCACTGAAACAGGTGCCCAGACACGTCTACCTTTGGACTTCCCCATGCAAAGCATGGAGGCATCTCATCTAGCTTTGGAGTTAGTGAGCAGTGGGTTGGACTAGACATCTCCAGAGGCTCCTCACACCTTCATTTGTTCTCAGACTCTCAGCTGAGTATGTCTGTAAGATTACTGCACAGGGACGAGCAGCAGCCCTGACACCTAATCTCACAGGAGAGAGAGAGAGCCCTTGTCAGGCTCTCCATGTCCTATGTGCCTCAACGTGACTGCAGGAGGAGGGTCAGGAAGATGGTGACTATCATGCCCTCATGGATTCATCCAGAGTGCACCTCACAGAGAAACACTTGGGTGCAGACACTCCTCCTGGACAGTCGAGAAGGCAGCAGACACAAAGAGGCACTTACCTGCATGGCCTTCACTATGGTTAACCCTTCAAATCTCTCATGCGGGGTGTGAGGTGACCGTCTTGCCCTGATGCCATCTCCTGCTTCTCCTGCTGCCTGGAATTATAGAATGGTAAGGTTGGAAGTGACCTCAAAGATCATCCAGTTCCAACCCCCTGCCATAGGCAGGGACACCTCTCACTAGCACAGGTCACTCAAGGTCTCGTCCAACCTGGCCTTGAACCCCTCCAGGGAGGGAGCAGCCACAACCTCCCTGGGCAACCTGTGCCAGTGTCTCACCACCCTCACTGCAAACAACTTCTTCCTAACATCCAGTTTCAATCTCCCCTCTGCCAGTTTAAACCCGTTGCCCCTTGTCCTGTCATTGCATGACCTTGTCAATAGTCCCTCCCCAGCCTTCCTGTAGGCCCCCCCTTCAGACACTGGAAGGCTACTCTAAGGTCTCCTGGAAGCCTTCTCTTCTCCAGGCTGAAGAGCCCCAACTCTCTCAGCCTGTCCTCATAGCAGAGCTGCTGTAGCCCTCTGATCATCTTTGTGGCAGCCTAACGGCTGTAGTCATCTGTGCCATCTTCTCCCCCATGGAAACACTGCAACCCTGCCTGCTGTGAAGCACACACACGGGAGCTCCTGCTAGAGGCAGGCCCCACCTTTGTCAGCCGGAGAAGGTCCTTACACTCGGACTCCGTCAGCACTCCGTCAAATACAACTCTGTGTGTTCCGTTCATCTGCTGTGAATCCATCGTGACAGCAACACCCTCAAAAGGCACAGAACCTGGTGAGATGCAAGCAGAGACAGCCGTGAGGAAGCTTGGCAGAAGCAGCCCTCAGACACCAACCTCCAGCCTGGGTAAGGAAGTTGAGAGAGACTACACATTCTCTAAGACAGGACAGTTCCCCAGCATTGCCCATTCCATGCAGACCTGTGCCACTTGCACCCCTCACATGCTTCAGGGAAGGCAGAGCGTCAGCTGGAGAAGCTGGCCTACAGTGAGTGCTTCAGGACACCAGCAGAAACTTGGGGCTTGCTGGGAGAGCAGCAGAGAGCTGGGGAAAGTTGAATGCACTGTGGACTGCAGCAGCAGAACAGGTCCAGCCTACTGGAGTGAGGCTCTGGAGAAGAGAAGCAAGTAAACACCTCTATCAACTCTCCTTTCAACCACACATCATAGCCCAGAATTATCTCCAGTGAATCCTTCTACTTTCTTTAGGCCCAAAGAGAAGCAATGTGTGCTAGCTGGTGACTTTGGCCTTTCCCCCTCTGCTCCAGCCTTTGGATGGCCACAAATGCCAAGGCACTCAGGCCCTCAGAATGTTCTGCTGTCCCATGTATCACAGCAGAGAACCAACTTCAAAGCAAGACTGCAGGACAAAGCCCTGCAAGAGGCTTTGAGAACAGAGGACTCTGCACTGCAGCCTACAGCATTCAGCCATAAACCATCTGGACTTGTGCTCATCAGGGAAAGGCCTGCCCAAGACAAACAGTCTGTTTCTGGTTCCTTCCCCTTTCTCCTCATCCCTTTCAGAAAAATCTTGTTTGAGGTTGGGCTGGTGGAGCTGAAGCTTGGTGTAGACAGTTCTGCCACACTGCACAGGGGACTGCAAGCCCACAGGCTTGTCATGTATTCAGGCACCACTGCTCTCACCTTGTCCTGCCACAGTGCTCTTTGAGACCCCATCCCAGGGACGTACACAGCGGTTTGCAAGACTACACAAGCATCAAAGAAGGGGAAGAGAAACAGAGAGCAGAACTGCTGAGCCATTCCAGCCAGCATGCAAACATCGGAGAATGGAAGACAAGAGAGCACTTAGCCTGGTTAAACCTGGCTGACTACATCCAAGTCCTCTCCAAGCTCTTTTACTCACCTCTCTTCACTCTCTCTTCCGCATCCAGAGTTTTCTGCTTTTGCTTCTCCTGATCCTCTCTCAGGGGCAAGGGGAAAAAAAGAGACCAATGCTGTCAGTACGCAAAGGTATGCTTAATCCTCCTCTGCAGGAGCATCTCACCCTTCCTCTTCATGCTCTGCCCATTCTCCTGCAGTTACTACTCTTCCTTGCCAGTCTCCTGCCCCACCCCTACTTGTATTCCACTCCTGGTCGACTTTGCCAACCTTACCTGTGCTTGTCCTTCAGATTTTCAGGAATCAGCTCATTCGGAGTCCAAAGGTCCTGTAGGAACAAATGCAGATGGTTTAGTATGCAGCAAACCACACTGGATCATGTCAAACAGCCAATTCAAATTCCACTGTTTCTCCACTGACTGTCAGATCCATGTTTTGGGTCTGCTTCTGATGACAGCCACTTTGCACTGGCACCTACAGTTACAGCAGCAACTTCAAACTGACTTCAGTCCTGGAGCACAGGAAAGGCCTTAAAGAGCCACCTCATAAAGGACTTGGGATCCTTTTCATCAACATCTGACCTTTCTTGGATCATGTGTTACTGAAGCAAATTCTGGCAACAGCCTGGGCAAAATCAGGGCAGGAAGATCAAGATGATACCATTGCTTACAGGGTCATTAAAAGTTCCTCCAAGATGCTCCACTGCATAGTAAATCAACTTCTTCTCCATCAAAGACCTCTGCACATAATGTTGAATATTCTAAGGAAGCAAAGACATTATCAGACAAGAATCCCACAGAAGACAACCCTACCCCTGTCCAGGGCAGACACCTGCCCCAAAGCACTTCTGTGCACCATGCAAACGCAGTTCTGTTCTGAAGAGACCCTGCCTGGTATAAGTAAACCCAGGCACCAGTTTCTTCAGGCCTGGTCTTGGCACACATCTGCAGTGAAACACATCTCTGGTTTTGTCTCCCGGAGTGTGATCCTGCTGTATGGGACAGGGGAGGGCTAAGCAGCACAGGTAGGGTTGTGGGTACCTCTCTGGCTGTCACAGCTGTGTCCTCTCCCAGTTCTGTGTGGTACTGTTTCATTTTCTTCAGCATTGGCTCATCCATGGGATAGAAGACCAAGTAGGAAGCAGCACATTCAGCAGCTAGTGCCTGGTTCCCAACTTGGGGAAGGACAGAAGGGAACAAATGGGTCTGTTTCTGAAAGATCTGGCATTTGCAGCAACTGTGTAGAAGCCAGCAGCACCCCAAGCCTTGGTCAGGATCCAGCTTCATACTGAGTACACATCAATCCCTGCCTAGCTGGGCCTTTACCTGATGATGGGTAGAGAACAGAGGGAGTGAGCTCAGTGAAAAATGGACCAGCTCTTTTTTTTTTTTTTTCCCCTCAGTCTCCTCTGAACAAGCTTCAAATAAATACTGAGTCTGTATCTGCAAGTGTTCCTCTTCAGTCCCACCTCCCTCACGGAACAGCCACGATGAGGGCAGACCCATCAGAGGCTTCTTTGAGAGACAAATTTTACCAGTGGTGTGCAGGCGGAGATGAGAGACAGCTGAATCAGCGTGGGAATGAGCAAGTCTCAAGTTGTGCCGGGGGAGGTCTAGGCTGGATATGAGGAGGAAGGTCTTGACAGAGAGAGGGATTGGCATTGGAATGGGCTGCCCAGGGAGGGGGTGGAGTCACCATCTCTGGAGGTGTTCAAGAAAAGCCTGGATGGGGCACTTAGTGCCATGGTCTGGTTGACTGGCTAGGGCTGGGTGATAGGTTGGGCTGGATGAGCTTGGAGCTCTCTTCCAAACTGCTTGATTCTATGAAAAGTATCTGGGAGCTGAGGGATGTGTGAAAGTGACGAGGTGACAGGATGACCAATGTCATGACAGGCCATCAGTTTGGCAAGGGCAGGCTGGGCTGGCTCAGAAGAAACACCACTGCTGAGAGATGCATCTGCATGTGCTATATAGAAGTGGGGACCTGGTCTGGAACAACACACTGGGAAGGACAGAATCAAACACACAGCGGAGAGCTGGAGCAAGGATGTGAAATGAGGAAAGCTGGAAGAAAGAAGTGGGAGCATCCATGCATTACAGAAACTGCACAAGGTGCCTGAAATGGACCACAAGGGACTGCTTTTAAGGTGGTGATGGGCTTGTGCAAGGAAGGTTCTGGCAAGAGTTGGGGGAGAACAGAAAAAGGGAGAGAGGCAGAGATCAGGTCAGGGTGCCACTTCTCCCTGGGATGTGCTGCCCCCTGGGCCCAGAGGCAAAGAGCGAGTTTAGGGCTGTGACAGCACAGCCTCCTGCTCTGTGGCTCTGCTCACCTTGGTCGTAAGCAAAGTGCAGTAGATCAAGGTGGGAGGGTATGAAATCTTCCGTGGCAGAGATCCGCCCTGGTTTTGTGGCAATTTCCAGCACGCACTGCTGCCTGCACTTTAAAACCTGAATGTAGTGGGCTGCAAGAAAGGGGCAAGAAAGCCACAAGTTCACACTGCTGCCAGGCCGGACTTGCTGGCAAATGGGGCACGGGCAGTGAGGGGAGCGTGGCCTTCCCTCCCAACCCTCTGTGCCTTTAGTGCTACCTGAAATGGCTTCGTACAGGCCAAGCTGCATCTCCTCCTCCTCCTCATCTTCCCAAGGCCCTTCGCACAGGGCACGGCACTCTTCCAGTGCTGACAGAGCCTCTTTGAGGGACTCCTCCAGCTTGACCACAGCCTGCAGGTACTCATCGGCATCGTAGTGCTGCACCCCAGCCTCATAGGCTTCCTGCCAAGGACAGACCCGGGTGCCTTGTCAGTGTGGGTGACAGGCAGCGATGCCTGGAGGCTTCCAGCGGCTCACAAGGCAGTGCTGACATCTAGGGGCCTGCCTGATCGTGCACAGCAGACCTGACCAGCCAAAAGCACTGCCCCAGGGCCCTGCAGCCCGCCCTAACTCTCACCAGAAAGTCTCCCTGTCACAGCTGCAATGTGCCTCTGCCCTGAAGAAAGCCTTCATGAAGACCTTCTTGCAGCCTAAGAAAGAACTGAAGGAGCCTTTTGCTCAAGGGCTGTAAACACAGGACAAGAGGCAATCGTTTAAAAGTGACAGAAGGTAGATTTGGATCGGAGAGGAAGACAATGGCTATGATGAGGGAGCAGGTTCCCCAGAGGAGCTGGGGACACTGTTATTGGGAGTGTTCGAGGCCAGGCTGGATGGGGCTTTGCACAAACTCTAGTACTGGGTTCAGTTTTGGGGCCCTCGCTACAAGGAAGGCATTGAGGTGCTAGAGTGGGTCCAGGGCAATGAAGCTGCTGAAGGGTCTGGAGAACAGGGCTGGTGAGGAGCAGCTGAGGGACTGGGGTTGTTCTGCCTGGAGGAGGTTGAGGGGAGACCTCATTGCACTCTACAACTCCCTGAAAGGAAGTTGGAGGCAGGTGGGGGTTGGTCACTTCACCCTAATAACAACTGACAGGACAAGAAGCAATGGCTTCAAGTTGCACCAGGAGAGGTTTAGTTTGGAGCTTAGGAGAAATTTCTTGACTGAAAAGGTTCTCAAAGACTGGCACAGGCTGCTGAGGGAGATGGTTGAACCCCCATGCCTGGGGATGTTCAAAAGAGGTGAAGATGTGGTGCTGAGGTCTAGCACCAGATCTGGTTAAGTTCGAGCATGGTTAGACTGGGTGACTTTAAAGGTCGTTTCCAACCCAAACAATTCTGTGATTCTATATTTGTGTCAAGTGAAAGATGTCCCTGCCTGTGTAGGGGGGTGGGATTATAGATTTTAAAAGGTCCCTTCTCATCCAAACCATTCTGTGATTCTACATATGGGGGCCCTGCCTTGAGCCATGGCCCTTGGGTGGGAACAGACCAGGGGTCCAGGATGGTCACTCTGATGGGAAAAGAGCTGCTGACACCCAGCCCTGCATCAAACCCTCACCCAGTGTGGCGTAGCCTCCAGGTCGCGGAAGTTGTCTGACTTCACCCCTGACATGCGCTGGTACTTCTTGATGTCGTCCCTCATTTGGAGGTGCTGAGGGTTAGCCACGAAGAAGGTGTGAGCAGCAGACACAGCCTGGTCCAGCTTCTTCAGCTGTGGAGAAAAGGCAGCAGTGCTCATCAAGCTCCTGCCGACCCCCTTCTCGGCAAAGCCCACCCCTCACCTGCGCCCTGCATTCACCCACAAGCTGCCCGAGTCCCGGGATCGGGAGCCTTCGTCTGCCACATGAGGACAGGTAAGGGTTGGTCTCCATGCCCTCAAAGGTCCTTCCCGACTAAAACGAGTCTACGGTTTTGTCTCCTCAGCCGGCTGCTGGCTCTCCCTTCGTCGGCTGACCGGGGCCCTCGGACTGACCGCTCCCACCCCATCGGAGAGACCCCACCCTGGGGGAGGGATGCCCCTGGCTGCGGCCGGGGCCGGTCCCCACCTGGAAGAAGGCGACTTGGAGGTAGTTGTAGGGCTCCCTGCGCTCGAAGTCGCGGCGGCTGGCGCGGCTGGCGCGGTGCGCGGAGGGCGGGGAGCCCAGGCGCTGCCCCAGGCAGTGCTGCAGGCAGTCGGCGCGCCGCA
>VWYK01055091.1:0-20268 GCA_013399775.1 Semnornis frantzii
TAGTATCAACACTATAATGATCACTGCATGAATGGTACAGGAAAGAGAATCACAGAATCATGCAATAATTTAGGCTGGAAAGGGCTTCTGCAGGTGACCTGGTCCACCTGCCACACAAGGTAATTCAGGGTCTTGTCACTTTCCATTTGGTCATCACAGAGAGAAAGAGAAACACTGCAAAGAAACACAATGCTGAAACAGTGAGATTTCAGCTGAAGCAACAGAGGATAAATGCAGCTTAAATAATAGCTTACAGATGGGCACCAACAGACAGTCAGAGACATTCAAAGAATCGGTTTGTTGGAATGGCTGCAGTAAACATAGAATTTATTGTCTACATACTTATCTACCTGAAACACATTACTGTGGCTACCAGTTCAGTCTTGGCCTTTTAAATTCTTTGTGCTTTGTTTCAAACTAGGCTTCAGCATCTTCTGTTATAGTCTGCATCCCTTTCCTTTCCCAGTACCAATCACTGAACTATTTCGGTGCCCACTGGCATTAACACAGTACTACCATAAAGTATATACATATGGTCAAGAGTATATAGCCAAGTTGTGGTTCCCCACATCTCCAAAAACAGTTTGTATTGGCAAAAGCCAGTTGAAAGTATAGTGAAAATTAATATTAGAGTTTTGGATGATTGTTTTCTTTCATGTTTTGCCTTCCATCAGTTTGACATTAAGAATTCAGACTATCCAGCTCTATGACTATCAACATCCTATTTTATGCTTCCTCTTTTAACTCCTTGCTCTGAAGCTTATTCACCTCTATTCCCATAAATGCCATAGTTGACTTTATGACAGATAATCCAAAATGGGATCAAACAAAGGGATCAAACCATTGTACCAAAAAGGTAAGCCTTTCTCTGTTTAGCAAGATTAGAGCAAACAAAGTTGCCTTAGTTGCAATAGAGTTTATCTTCTTTTAGTGATCTTTAATGAGGCTACCAGAATCATGTTGATAGGAATGATGGTTTCGCAGGAATAGCAGGTTCTTTTCCCTGGGACATTTTTGGCAGGAGATCCTGGACAGAGCCACACAGAGATCAGTATGATTCAAGCAATACCCATGTCCATTTATTGAATATGAACATGCATTTATATACCCTTCTAACAGACTGCTCAGGCCAGGCCATTAAAAAGCAATTGGTCCAAATCATTAAGGGACAAGCTGTTGCCCCAAACAGCTGGCCCAAATCACCCAGATACAAACTCTCATAGAATTCTGTGATCAGTCTCATTCATTTAAGGGGCGAGCTTGTGAGGGACCAAGCAGTTGATGCATTGCTATCTGTTCAAAATGCCCCTCGGTTTGCTCTTGATCTTCTTCTTGTTTTTCTTTGATCTTCCTGCTTAGCTGTTCTTCTCATTCCTCTGGGGGCCGCTTGCAGGCGGTGTCCTTGGCCATTCGGATAAGCTTTCCAAGTAGGCTGTGAAACTTCGGCTTACAATTTAGCAGTTAGCACAACTTGGATTGTTCACGTATTCAGTTAATACAGAGTATTTCCCTACACACAGGTTCTGGATACCTGTTTATTAAGCATTAGATCAAAACTATCAATTTATTTCAGAGGTCTTCATATGATAAGGAAGATCATACTGCTGGTATGGGTTATAAAAGCACCCAAAGGCTGAATTTGAAATAGGAATAAAGAGCTCCATTCCCATTGCTCCATCTTTGTTTTATTAGCTTCTTGATTTTTAAGACTCTTCCTATCTTGTATATGATTTCTATGGTATTAAATGCAATTTGTACAGATGCTCAGCCTGAAAGTTAGAGCAACACAGTATCTCAATGGGGTTGACTAAGGTGAAGATGCAGTTTTAATAAAAAATTAATTCGTAGTGTTGAAGATGGATAATAAACTTTTGGTCCACTAAAACTAAGTAGCTCTGCAGATGAGAAAAATGTTGGGGCCAGTGTTCATGCAACTGTACCAAGTCCTTCCAGATGAGAGATACTACAATAAAATATTTTGTATTTTTACTTTCAGGCAATATAGAATGAAGAAGCTAATATTTCTAACACTGAGGGATTTTTAATAGCTCCAGAGGGTTGCATTATGGGGACATCAACTTCTTCTTTTAATTCTGAACAGAAAACACAGGATAGCTTTTGCCAGTTTTCCAGAAGTAGCATGCCTGCAGCTGTCAAATGCATTTAATACATCTCTTAATTGCTATGTGAGCAAAACTTGCTGGAACCTTTATATATGGGTGTTACAGATGATAAATAAAGATATGATGTAATGCATTGTAGTTTACATGCCTCAGGAAACTTGGGAATTAATTAGGGAAAACGTTTATTTTTCCTGGAATGCAAAACATGTAAGCAACCAATCTTTTTTCAAGACTTGGCTCCACCTCTTCTCTCTCCTTCCTAGAGTATTACACTTGGTTTTGATGACATTGTAGTGCCTTACACCACAATCTCAAGCTAAACACAAGTTAATATTAAAAAAAGAGCATGGAGATGTCTAGATCTCCTCCAAATAAGGAAGAAAAAACCTATTTTTATATTGTTTAACAAGAGAGAAACTTGAGAGGAATTGTATCAGTTGAGAATATGCTGAGATTTCAGATGCAACACTACAGTGCCCCAATAAGTCCCCACTTTACCATATCCACCCTATAGAAAGAAATATTTACTTTTGATTCTACAGCCACCGAATCTTGCACAGCATCCACCCACCCCATTACACTTCTTCCAGGAGAACCATGGATGTGTGCACAAACACATATGGTAACAGACTAGGTGAGATTAGTTTCTTTTCCCTGCATTTTGCTTGCTTTCATGTGTGGAATGCATGAGGTAAAATCTGTATCTGTAATAGCAAAGCAGCATTAGACAGAATTTGTAAACCTCCAGATCGAGTTAATACAGAGGATCAAATCCACAGCTGGAGTAAAACTGTAGTCAAAGAGCAATCAAAGTCTTGTCTTAATCTAGATAAGCATCTCATGTTGGTATGATTTAGTAATTGCATGCTATTCTATAAAAAGACATATACCTTTTTGTTGTAACAGTATTGACATTTACATCACTGGCACCAACACCTAATTTTTAAGCCAAAAACAAAAGAACTTTAAAAAAAGAAGCACCATTCTCCATCTTGATACCATGTTCTCTACTTCATACACTTAAGTTCAGTTTACTGTCCTTGCAACTCTCAAAGTATTAAAAAAAATAAAAAAATTCCTCTTTCTTCAAAGCATAACAAAATGTCTGGTTTTTTTCTAAAACTGGCCACACTGTCTCTAACTCTGCACAAGTTCCCTACAAAGAGAAGTCATCCTTTGTCTGATAACTGCACTTATATGGAAGAGGAAGCAGCAAAGTCGCTGGTGGGAGTGAGGTAGGGCAAAGGCTTGCAGAGATCCTTGTACAGCCCCAGCAAGTCTCCAGGGGCTGTACTTACTGGCTGTTCCAGAGGACAGAAGAGGAAAGAGGAGGAAGGACAGAGGAAGAGGTGGGAGGAAACCTGTTCTTCTAACAAGAAATCCCTTCTTGGGCTTAAGAAGCCTTTGTCAGTGAAGATTTAATTAAATGGTATGAAAAATTTAGGCTTCCTCGGAAAACTCATTCAGTGTAAAAGATCTGCTGAAGCCCCTCTGTGAGATACGAGACTAAGCCTCTGAGGCCAAAATGCTTCTAAACATGCTGACACCCAGAAACTTTGCTTAAGAAATACTAAATTGCTGAAATATCTTAAAGTACTACAATAGTTACAAACAAACAAACAAAAGCAACATCCACAACAACACTTTCAGAACATGCTTGAATTGAGGTACCTTTTTTAAAGTAACAGCAATGTTTGGTGCCGTGACCCTGCAAGGAATGATCATTTCTCTTCCCACAGTCATATGTATTATTTTAGGTATATCACTGTGCATCTCTACAAATGGATTGCCTGTATCTGCAAGAGAAAAAGAGAAAAGGTTAATATCTGAAATCTTAAAACAGTGTCTGTAAATGGTAATGGTGCATATGGTCTTGAAAGAACAGACTAGCCCTGTCCATAAGGAAAACTAGACATGGTCCTCAAATCAATCTTCCATTTATTTTTGCCTAAATGAGTTTGGTAAAATACTATTAAATATCTGAAAACATATTTATCAGTGAATATTGATAGCAGTACTTTAGTATCTCCTTTAAAATCTAGGAGAACTGAAGTACATTTTCCCCATTACAGCACCATCCCTCTTGCTGAGATATGTTTCTTCTTTCAGGGCATTTTTATTTTGTTACCACCAGGAGAATTAATCAAATAGGAAGTGAGCTGAAATTCACCTATGAAGAAACCCACACACAGGTCATGTTCTTGCTCTCTGCAAGCAAATGGATGGGGGAAAACTCACATTGACTTAACCAGAAGAATCTACTGTGATTATCCAGCCATATTTTCAACTCTGAGAGTTAACTATTCTTGTCCTTCCCTCTATCACAATACTTATATGTCCCTTTTTTAAGTGACAAGGTAAATGAAAATGCCAGGAAAACATTAATTCCTTCTGTCTCAATAACTAAAGCTTGGCAGAGTAATTTACCATCCCTTGAACAATCTGTTTAACAAAGGGTATTGTCATAAATAGCTTGCGCTGGGAACAGGGAACATTGCTGCTGCTATTGTTTGGACCACTTAACAAAGAGGGGCTCAAGCCACAGGCTCTGGCTCCAAATCTTCTTTGCAGGTGTTCAGATCTGAAGGTTCATTTTGACTAACATTGCAGACCTACCTCAAAACTTATATGAGGACTGTTTTTTAACTCTTAAAAGTGGAACATCCAGATCTTAACTCCACGCTTATCTACAACTCCAGTGTTTTTTCAGGCAAATGCTATCATTTTCACTCAGTCAAAAATCTTCCAAGTAACAATGGAAATACTTTCTGGATTTTTTTTTTTTTTTAATAAATAAATAAAGCTAGCAAACCCTGACTTCTTTACAAAATCTCTAATTGTAATACTTTATTCAAGTATTCTGGTCCCAGACATCTGCATGCTGACCTGTGTTGACTCAAATAGTTCTTCAAATACATTTGCTGCTCTTTCAGAGTATGATCTGCATTTCCCAGTGTCATAAAACTGTTTTGCCCTTAGAATCTTCTTATTCAATAATATTTTTATTTGAGATGTCAAACAGGAAGAGAAGCAAATTCTACTCTAATTTATATTTGGGGAAATCCTAAGGTAAATTATCTCAGATGTATTCCAGGATACAGAAAAACTTTTCTTAAAGAGGCTTAATGAAACTGTTACACAAACTTTCTGAAATGAAAGCCACAGTGCTTTATTTAATAGTAGGTGTTAAATGTCCACTGAGATGGCAAAAGGAACTTATGAGTAATAGAGGATGCGTATGTAATAAAAAAAATACTCTAAGGACTTGTTAGGCTGACGTTTCCTCTGCAGTACGTTTCAAGGAAAGACCAAGAATGAACTCGTTTGTAGCAGGGTGAAAAGAACCTTTTTTTTGTTTCAGGGGCTGCAGAAGAGGTCACCTGCCCCTTAATATCGCCAGACGGATTTACTGCTCCCCAAAGACTCGTTTGTCTTTGTCACAAAATTAAGAGCTCCTGCCCAAAACCAGCAAGCTTTGCAAAGTAGTTTCCTGTATCATAATCTCCAGATCATTACAAGTGTGAGGAAGAGCTGTTCTAGGGACTACCGGTGCTGTCTGCAGACACAGTGTCACCACCGACTGATGCCAATATCAAGGCAGTGGGGGCTGTGCATCTCAGAACTCACAAGATTCCAGCCTGTCCCAAGGCAGGGACAGGAAACAAGCACAACACATCGTGCTTGCCTTTTTATTTCTTATTCAATGGAAATGCACGTCCACGCCTGATGGAGTCAATGAACCGCTCCATACAATTCAACTGAACACCCTAGTTGCTCTTGGTAGGCTTTAACACTCAGTCACAGCCTCTCTTGGTACAGTCCCCGCAGCAGTACGCCGAGGCGTCTCTGTGCCCCCGCTATTCGCGTGCGGAGCTCCCATTGACATCACCGGGGACTTCCGCCATCGGCCAGAGGGCAATCGATGGCCCCAAGTGCTCCAAATGTCTTCCTGCTTTTGATTAAAAGAAATACGCATCATGTTTCCTAGCACAGTTTTGTTTTCAAAATGAGTGTGGAGGCTTTTCCTGATTCACTTTGATTTTGTTCTCGTTCTGTCTTAATGGCCATACAGGGATACTCTCAGAGCCTGAAGGCCAGAGTTTGGTGTAGTGTCCACCAGCCTGGATCAGGTAAAGACAAATCCACAGCAGCACCAGGACAGGTTAGACCACATTGGCAGGACACACCGATAGGAAATCCTTCTGCTCCTCAAATCATAGCACTCCTTGCTTCAGTTTTCTTCTTTCCCTTTCATCATAGGTCTAGCTATTGCCAATGGCTCCTGCTACATTGCCTCCCAATTCCTTCCTGAGAGGAGGTAAATGCTATCCTTCCCTGGACAGCTGTCCAACAGTGCATCTGGGATGATTTAACCTCTTGCTAGCAGTCTTCCGGGATAGCTTCTTTCACTTCTATGTTCAGAAAGCTCTAGACTTAAAATGAGCATCATGGATTGACTTATCTAGAAAACTAAATCCAAGTTACACATTCAGCTCCATGGGGTTTTGGAATGCAAGATCTAGGAGGGTTGACCTTGTGTTTTGAATTTTTATTTGATTTTGGGTGTTCGGGATTTTTGCTTCAGAGTCATCTGCAAGGCTAGCAAACTGAAAGATGAACAGCCAGAATATTTGCATATGCAAGAGGTTAAAGGTTACCTTAAAACTCAATTTAGTGTACTTTTAAATTGTGCCTGGAATTAATGGCTGCTTGATGGACTGTGTTCCTTACAATCTCTCAATTACAATCAACATGAAACCACAAAAAGCATTTGTAAAAGCACAAAATCCATGAAGGTCGCTTGCTATATTGTTAAAGAACATAAATAGCAGCTGTTTATTAAAGCTGGTTGGCAGCCAGATACACTCTTGATAAGAGACTTAACACAAGCAATATTATGTCTGGTATCAGTAACCCGTCTAGGCTATTTATGGGGTGCGCACAAACAACTAAATCAGGCAACAATGAAATGCAAAATTCAGAAAAGACTGAGAGGTCTTTTATTTCCACAAGCCTCAGCTACTGTTCATGGGTTTGTTTTGGTTTTGGTTTTAATAATCTGAGCTACATAAGTCAGAGTACTTACACACATATTTGCAATAAGAACAGTCTCTGAAGGAAAATAAGCTCCTTGAAATCTCTGCAAGTTAGGCCTCTGAAGTTCTTCCAAAATACCTACTTATACTTGGCTCATCGTTAAGATTGTTTTCAGGCTAGAAGAGCCAAAAGAATTTCTTCACATTCACATAACACCCTTCTCCCTCATGCATGTGAGGAAGACTAAAGACTTTACTAAAGTACCAATATGCAAACTTACTCAATGGGCCAATTGCCAAGTTCCTTTTTCCATTGTAGCAATTCACTCTAGTTAACTTTATTTATCCCAGCTAAGTGAGTAGGGCTGTTCAGAAGTCATATGAAAAGAATTTTGCACAACAAGAGCGGCTGTCATCTCACACATCTAAGGTACCGACATTTTTCCCCAGCTAGGTATCCAAAATCTAAGTGTTACTGGGTAGAACTGTGCCACGGGACTCATCTGACCTCTTCTAGGTATGTCTTTTATGATAAAATGTATCACGCCCTGGGAAATGCATCTACTCAACCTGCTCAAATGTAGTTGCCTATGTTCCGTAAGAAAAAAACCCAAAAACTTAAAAATCCCATTTTGTATGTCTGGAAGCACAATACTTCTCTGCAAGAAAGGTTTTTCTGCTCTTGCCTCTTAGCCTGTAAAATAGTACTCTTCAAATTCAAATTATTTCTAAACCTTGAAGGAAGACTTGAGATATAAATTAATTACCACTGAAGTCCAGGGCAATGCTTTATATCTGAGCACTTGCAGATGCAAAGCATTGCTGGCATAATTGTATTGTGATTTTCAGGCAGGGATTTTTTTGTTTTCTTTTGGGGTTAGTTATACTATGTTATCATCAACATAGGTCCACAACAGACATAAAGCACAGTTAAAACTCTTCAGGAAAAGTGTTCTTACCCAGATTAACAAGGAAATCTACACTAGAGCAACTACTATGTTCAGAAAATGATCTCTAGAAAGGCTAATGGATATTTGGAACACATTTTCAGATCTATCCTTCCCCATAATGGCTCATCTTGGAAATGTTTCTCCGTTTTAGTAGGAGCTATAAGCCTTAGGGAAGAAGGAGGACCTTGGAGGGTTTAGCGCATGGCCTTTGATGCTGCCAAGGAGTACACACATGCTCAACTCAGCAGCGTACTATGATGTGAAGTCCATGTACACGCAATGACAAAAGCACAGTAATTATAGGTGATTGACGTCAGTGAGTCCTAGAGGGCTCTGTTTTGTAACAGGAACCTCATTAGACACTAAAAATGTGTCCACATACTTGATACAGCTGTAGCATAGTTTAATTTCAACTAGTTTCCCTTTCATAACAGAAGCACTATCAAATTATTGACTGACAGTATGGGCCAAAACTGAACTGCTCATACATTAATATTGTGCCGAACGCAGAGACAGAGAACAGGTACAAGGGAGGGAGAGTTCCCCAGGCCCCAGAATGTTCTTTTGTCAGTACATTATTTCTGAATAAGAAGCAAAATGAAAAAGAACTAAAGAAAAAATCTCCCCTTTTGTTATATTTCAAGGTGTTTTGTCTTACTGCTTTTTTCACCTGTTGAATTATTCCAACTTTGACATATCTGATCTTAAGAGACCCTTTTGAGGAACTCTGAATGCTCTCCTTGTTCAGCAGTTAGGTTGCTTTAGGGTTACAGGAGTGAATCCACTCAAACTAAATCTTACACCCACGCCAGTTTTGGGGTTGAATCCAGCTATCTGTTAGCAAGTGGACCTCCCAGGGAGATGCCATATGCTCAGCACTTGCAGAAGACAACTCTAGAGTTTGAAGATGCACTCAAAATCTGATGTTTTGGCACTTCAAAGGTTTACGTTTTGAAACATTTGATAATGCTAAAAGCGCTCCGTTTGGGA
Source organism: Semnornis frantzii (assembly GCA_013399775.1). Classification (NCBI taxonomy): domain Eukaryota; kingdom Metazoa; phylum Chordata; class Aves; order Piciformes; family Ramphastidae; genus Semnornis; species Semnornis frantzii. Next base: position 9,100 of record VWYK01055091.1, read on the forward strand.
CTGTCCAATCTGGGATGCATACCAAGTCAAATATACAAAACTAGTGGAGACGGTTGACTTTCTAGGTATTGATGAGTGCAAGTGCTCTCAGAATCTGTACCTTTAATTACTCTGCTATGACTCCTGCAACCTGACTTAAACCATCTCAAAGTAAGAAATCTAGTCTAAGCTTACTCTCCAAATTGCTTGTAAAGTCAGTGATGAGAAACATGTAATAAAAGGTTGGTGGGGGTTTTTTCTCTCTATTAAGTACAGCAAGGGAATAGACAAGTGACTTAGCCTAGGGGTCTGATTTTAAAAGAGAGTACTTTGAACAGTGCTTGGCTGAAGTACTAACTAGCACACGTCTCATTTTGCAAGTAAAAGTATGTGGTCAAAAGACACACACAGCAGGAATATGAGGAACACAAAGAGAGAGAGGGCATTGACTGAGAAATGGGCTAGTAACCTAAAGTCAAGTACAACTGCACTTGGAGAAGAAATCTCTGTTGCAGCAAAATTAAGACATCACTCTTGTATATCGTTTGCTGAAAGCTGTCTTCATCACAGGAAGTAGCAGCACTTCAACTTGAATCAAAGCTGGAGGGGGTTTAATTCTTGCCAAAATTTAATTCCCATATCTCAATGTAATTGAAATTACATGCTTTTGCTCTGGCATACCATAGGAACAATTGATCAAAGGCAAGAGATAATGAGAGTAGAGAATAAAAAGAACTAACTGCACACTTGTGAAGAAAGTGAACGATCTCTAGCAACTGAAGCCTTGGAGGTACCATAACAAAAGCAGGCAGAAAGCCTTCAGCACTGTCCTCAGGGAAATCTGTATAGGTTTAAAACCAATCTGATTATAATTTGATGTTTCTTAAATGTTTTTAGTCCAAGCAGAAAATTCCCCATGCCTTACTCCACTGTATGCAGTGAATGCAAGTCTTTCCATTTTACTTCTAGGTTGCAGTTGCATTACAAAACAAGCACATTTTGGGAGAAACTGGCAAAGAGGTTTTCCTTCACAGAATTTTCCCATGGCTCGCGGTGGAAGTCAGGCCATCAGTTTTCTGACAGCAAAGTCCAAGGCTCTTAAGAGAATTCATTTCCTTCACTTGATGTCTCAATTCCTGAGCTGTGTGTGGTCATGAGTTGTTGCGGCACACACTGCACTCGCTCCCCAATGCAACTCAGTAGTGACCTCTCCAGCTGAAAGAAGGGTGGTGTCAGGATTAGCTCCTGCAGGAGGTGTCACCAGCCTGCCCGTTCTTGATCACCTAAACACAGGACTTCAGAAATGCTTCAAGTCATCCTGGGGCATGCGGGACTTGCAGTTCCCTTATCATCTTGCACCTTGATTTTGTCTATAGAAGCTCATCTTCTCCCATAACATATTCTCATTACTAAGCCAAAGTAAGTTTATTGGTGTTGGGTTGTTTTGGGGTTTGTTTGGGTTTTTGTTGTGGGGTTGGTTTTTTTTTCCAAATCCAGTTCATATTCAGCATCACTTTAATTACGGAAATGAATAACAATTTTAAAACAATAAGTGATGACTTCCTGTACAAACAATATCAACTTTCCTGATTTGGATTCTGTGCTTGTAAATAGCAACTATTTGTTCTCCTCTGCAGCATGCTAAGACATGGGAAACAGGCACCTTGGTGATCCACATGGAGCTAATATGGGAAATAGACTGACACAATGTCCTGCCACAGGAAACAATACAAAACTAGGAGGGACCCAAATTTTACAAATGTTTATTTCCTAAGCACCCCAAAATTCCTTTAAAGTAAAATTCAACTCGAGAAATGTAGTCTTCACAGAGTGATTTGTTATTCCAATCTCATCCTTCCTTGAGCCAAATAATCTAGTTTCTTGCATGTTTACAGAAACTATGACTTATATTAAGAGATTCCTTAAGTATTTTCTTTCCAAATGCTAATGTTATGCTGATCAGGAATGGCAAGATTTGGTACTTGGTATGTTGTTCCTTTTTAACCTACCCAACAATTCTTGAAATTCTAAAATTTTGAAAGGCATCTGATATACATTTGTCCACCTTAGGGCAAGGTTGCATGGTCAATGGGCATTAAATGAGCAGTTACCTTGAAGACTCCCTCATTATGAGTAGTTTAACCTAACTCTCACCTGTACTTAGGAGGACACAATCAAGATTTAAATGTTAACCAATTGGATTTCAATCAAAAGGATTGTCAAATTCAGAAAATTAAGATGCCAAAGATGTATAAGCTTGGTATGCATTTATCCCTTAAACCTTTTACTATTTTTTGACAAATAAGGATTAGATTATGTTTCTCCTCCTACCTATCTTTAACAGTTACATCAACACCTAATGGCTCAACATCCCTGAAAATTCAACAAAGCTAAGTTTATCAGGCAGTCTTCCTTAGTTGATTCTTTGGGTGGGAGGGAAAGGGATGTCCAAAAGCTATTTCTCCAATTACATGTTTCCCTTCCATCACCATGTGAATTGGGCAAATAACCTAGATCCACATAAACCTAATGGAGGATCTCTTTCAAATGCAAGCCAACTACTTTCAACTTTGGAAGCAGTGAAAAGTTAGAAGGACTGGTTATGTCTTCCACATGGAAAAAGTCAAGATCTGGAAAAATGAACACTTAGAGCAGGAAAGAGACCCCACAAAAACCCATAAAGGAATCTCTTATTACATAAAGTGGGTTTAGCAGAGAAGTTTTCAGAGCTACAGCCATCCTTGCTCTTCTCATGTGGTGGAGAGGACTGTGGGTAGATCTCAGATGGAGATGACATCCAAGGCAGGAGGCTTGAGAAGGTCCCATGATGAGTAATTTGCAAAAGTCATCCAGGAAAATTGTACATTTTCCTAGACAGTAGGAAATGTTGGTCACTAAATGAATAACATTACTTTGGTTGTGCTTCCATGGATGCATCTCTAGTTAGATATTCAGTGAATTATATGAAAATAGTTGGGTAAGAAAAAAAAACTTGTGGTATATTTCAGATGAAGGAAAGCAGGAGGAACATCATGAATTATTCAATAATTCTCAATGAAGCAGGATGGGGGGGTGATATTTTCTAACAGTGTAGTGAGAGGTCCACTTCATTCTGCTTTTTCACAGTACCAACCCACTCTTCATGTCACGAAATTAAAACAAAGGCTAATTCACTCTGATGTGAACTCATTAGAAAAAGCAGCAGACACATCATTTGGAAAACACCCAGTTGCACAGTCTCTGTAATATGAGCTTTCAAAGTCTGTGGATCCTGATACCTTAAAATAATCTATGAATTTTATTCTGTAAAATCAAGAATAACTAAAATATTAAATCACATCCCTAATGTGTTTATAATTTCTTCTTTACCATCGTGTCTATTGAATTCAGCTGTTCTGAGAAGTGTCAGATTGATATCCTGGAAGAAGACAGGACCAGAAAGCAATTTGTGTTATAGCCTAACTGACCTAATTCCAGGATTTCTCATACACTACACAATACTTGTTTGCTGAACACAATTCTGTGGTCAGTTTGACTTTTTTTTTCCAGTAGATTTTTACAATTTGTGCAGTGTGGGCTACACAATACGTTTTTTAACCTGACATGCAAATTGTTCTTTCCTACAGCATGAGATAATTCAGTGATGTGTACAAACATCTCTAGCATCCTCCATCTGAGTAGAAATTTCTAATCTTATCCAAACAGGTCAATGTGGACACTGCACCAAATAGATGGCTTTCATCAGTCATCGTCCTATTCTGTAAGAAGTGATCTCTCTGATACCCATTTCACATTCCTGTGTGGAGTTCTATTTACTCTAGTAGACTGGTTGGAATGGGTCTTCTTATTTCTTAATTTTTTCCTAGTAGGTAAACCACTAACATTGTATTTGCAAGCTCGGAGAAAGCAGATTTTATGCATCGGTTGATAAATTATTGTGACATTTGGTAAGGCTTAAAATATTCCAAATCCTGCAGCTGAATCGCTTCATTCATCTGTTTTTCTGTATTGAAGTGCAAGTACCAAGAAGTATTAAAACCCTCTGCAATCTTACCATTAATAAATACGTAGACTGTAGATTCCTTCTTCTTTTTTGCTGGACTCGTTGGATATTTGCAGCTATAGTTTCCAGTGTCACTCGCTTGAGTTCTGCTCAAGGTCAGACTGCTGCAGGACTGCTTTCCATTCCTTCCACAGGCATATTTAATTACTCTCAGCCTTTTGCTATCCTTACTGAGAGTTTCAGGCAAAGACCATGAATGAACCATTTCCCCCCTGCAAATACAGATAAGGAAGCAGAAACAATTATGCTGGGCTGTAGTTATATAGCTCCAGTTCCCAAGCTTTCTTTTTTATTATATCAGGCTATTTCTGGGTCTGTCTTTTATCTTGTTTTCCAAAAACAACAACAGAAACAACAAAGAACTATTAAACAATTGCCATTGAAGTTCACTCCCCACCTTTCCCCACAACATTAGGCTTTTTTTTTTCTAATTTCAGTTTAAAAAAGAAAAAAAGTGTCAGGTGCATGAACTTGCAGCCAAATTATCAGAATCCAACTCAGCTGGTTACCTGCAGGTGAGATTTAAAGTCTGGCCTGCTTGAACAACGTGCTGTGTGCCATTTATACTCAGCTCAGGAACTTTTAATTTTGATCCTGAACTAGATCCTAGAAAAACAAAGGAAAAAAAAAAACATCCAAAAACTTTTAAGTTTTGGCACTTTGGAAAAAGGAATGAAACCTGNTTAACAATGACAAATCATCCTGTTCCAAATCGATTCACGTTTATGATGTTGTACTGGAAGGGGAAAGCAAAGATAATAAGAGTGTCCCATTCACCACACATATGCTCTGAGAAAATTCCTCTGTCCTGACACCGGACTCATACTCTTCCATGAAAATTACTCAGGAAAGAAAGTAGAAAGGAAAGTTATGCAAGTTTCACTCAATGACTTTGCTCTCAAGTTATTCACTGAGATTACCATGAAGCAAGTTCAGGACCTTGCAGCTACACAGTTAACCAAGGAAGCACTGCTGGCTGCATTTCCTTAGGAAACACCATCATGGCAGCCCTTTCAATGGAAAGGGCAAAAGTCAGCCACTTTCATGGCAAATGCCACATACTGACCTCTAAGATACCAAACTCTCGCTCTAACAACTTGCTGCAAAGCTGGAACTGCTCTGGAAGAAGTGAAAGAGGCTGGCTAGAGGTCACAGAACTGTTACTTATGGTCCCTCACTAGCAGCAGGCTTCCTACCAATGAAGTGATGTCAGAAGGTAACTGGAATGCTTGACAATAAACTTTGAATATCAAGGCACACTACAGATCAGATCTGCTGCTTATTGAGAAAGCAAGCATGCTAATATGGCCTCAGTCATGTCCAGACCATTCTGGTGTGAGTGAAATCCAGGGTTTCAGTATCACGTGAGGCGGCTTAGGACTCTTGAAAACATCTAGTCAGGTTTCTCACAAGCTATGTTAAAGGCAGTTTTGGGGATGAAAACAGGCAGTTTTCAACCCCATGGTCAGAAGACTGGAGTGGCACCAGACCCCCTCTCTCTCTCGTCAAGCCAGCAAGTTCTGGAAAGGCATAATGTTTTATCTTTGCCCCATAATAAGCTATGGCCACAAAAGCTTTCATGGCAAGTAGACAGAAACGCATGCCTTAGGGAAGAAATAGTCCTTGACCCATCCCATTGCCTTTGCGCTGACAGCAAAGTGTTCCAGAAGCTGGGAACATAACAAGAAAATATTTTTAAACAGTTAGGAGTTGAAAACCAGTTTAAGTCTAAATCTGGACCTGAGTACAATTTGTGAAGATTTCAGTGTTGTTAGAGTGGAGTTGAGAGTTCTCCAGATCACTTTACTCCAAGAGAAAGTATTTCTTTGTCAACATACAAGAGAACAGCATCACATAAACAAGGGTTATGCAGATTTTCCACTAGAACTCAGTCAAGTACAGTTTCAGTTTTAAGTTTTTTTAAGCCTCCCCAGGAGATTCCTGACACAGCCAAACACAAACAGCTGTATGCAGCAAACAGAGTAGAAATACATGAAACTTACTTAGATGTTATGGATTACCCATTGAAAAGTCCTCCCTCTTTTGTTGAATATAGAAAGAGCTTTTGGACGCCAACTCCAGCTGAGACTGGTGACTCAATTTCAGCTGCCTAAATCCTCCAAAGCCAATGGTTGCTCCAGATTCAGCAGCTGTCACCCAGCAGCAGATGTAGTCTTATATTAAAGACTGAATAGCAAAACATTGTGCTGAGATTTCTTCAGTCTGAGAAAGGCCTAGAAGCTAAGCTTCTATTGCTGGAGAGAGGAGCCAAAAGTAAAAGGATTTTTTTTCTGTTTTTTTTCTCCTGAGGACTGTGCTGTGCTGCATTGATCAGTATTTCCTACTCATTCCCTGTAACATGAGTGGAGATAAGAGGTTCCTATCACTTTATGGCGCTACCTAGCAAAATCAATGTTAAGAAGCAAATGGCCGATTAGCTCTGCAAATTGTTTGCTAGAGGTCTTCAGAGACCTGTTCTCTTCCTTAGCAATATAGGAAATGTACACTGCAGGGATCAACTAACTTTTAACCAACCTTTGGCATCTAAGTTAGTGGCATTTTACATTTATCTAAGTTTTTCTTTTAGCTGTGGCTCCTTTACTTTTTCTGCATATACTATCATCCATCCCTACACAAAAGAAGATTTAAAGCTCTCTTGAACAAGGTTGAAGTAAGAGCATAACAAGTTTTCAGAATAAAGAAGTCCTCTGAACTGTACCTCAAACATTACCAGTAATTTGAATGGTGGTACTGTACAAATGCAGACTTCCTCTGAAGGCTTTGAGGAGACCTTATAGTCGCCTTCCAGTATCTGAAGGGGGCCTACAGGAAGGTTGAGGAGGGACTATTTACAAGGTCTTGCAATGACAGGACGAGGGACAATGGGTTTAAACTGGCAGAAGGGAAGATTTAGACTAGATGTGAGGAAGAAGTTCTTCACAGTGAGGGTGGTGATGCACTGGAATAGGTTGCCCAGGAAGGTTGTGGATGCTCCCTCTCTGGAGGTGTTCAAGGCCAGGCTGGACGAGGCCTTGGGTGACCTTTGCTAGTGGGAGGTGTCCCTGCCTATGGCAGGGGGCTGGAACTAGATGATCTTTGAGGTCCCTTCCAACCTTACCATTCTATGATTTGTCTAGACTTCTAACTAGAAATTAATATATTCTGCCAGCTGTTAAGAGAGAAGAAAAGAAAAAGTGCAGCTGCAGAAAACCTTTGAAGAAGCAATTTGTTATGCGATATATTGCAAACAGACATTTTTCTCACCTACCATTTATGGATCTCAATTCTGAAATGCTGGGCCTCCCAAAGAGCACACTATGCTTTTATGGGATAGTCTCCAACAGATCCTTGCAGTCTATGAGTCTACTCATTTGACGTTCTGAAATAACGTCCCTGAAGTTAAACACTGAAAAAAGATGTTACAAGAGTTTAGGCAGCTTCTTGAAGAGCAACCTAGTCGCTTTGGTTGAGAAGGTTTGTCAGTGCCCCCCAACTAAACAATGTGAGAGTTTCACGAAGCCACCATGTTCCTGCATTTTATTCATACTCCTCTTGCCATCCCAGAATTGGAGGCTCAGTTGCTCTCCCAAGAAGGCAGCATTTACATCCAGCTTTATGAATCCCATTCCTTAATCCAGGGAGGAACTTGGCCTCACACTTCTTTGAACTGCTCCTTATTTCAAGCTATAAAAAGCTGAAAGGACACAGTGGTTTACACAAACGGTTCAATGTATGTGTGTAAAAAAGAAACCAACACATCAGAAATGGTCTGCCCGAGAAACCCATTTGGATCAAAGCAGAGCTGATAAGAGTTGCAACCCTCAACCTAGTTGCCAGAGAGCAACATTTAAGTTGTTTCCAGTGTAAAACTGACGGAAAAGTGGAAAATACATGTGAGTGACAGGCACTGAGAGCAAGGCAGGAAAGCAAGTCTGCAGTGCCTGGTCATGCCTATGGTGCTGAGTGTTTGGCTTTGCTCAGCACCATCACCCTCCCCAAGAGTCAAAGCCAGCCCTCCAACACCGTATCTGTACCAGACCTGTGCTGAGACCAGCCTTGAGAATGTGAACTGCTGCTGTTTTCAAAGTCTGCTGAAGGTGAAGGGCGAGAAACCATTATAAATATTACTATTTATTCTCTTTATAATCTTATGAGATGATAATAAGCAAAGACATCCATGTGAAGATCTCAAGATCTATCTTAAAAGTCTGCAAGCCTGTATGTGAGCATATCTGCCTCAGAGTTATTAAAATTAAATTTTTAAAAAAGGGAACAAAACACAACCAACACTCAGATCTTTTCACTTCATCCTGCAAGTGAAAAAGAAACTCAGATATGCTGTATTCGTACTCAAGTTTTTACCCTTTTACACATACTACATATATCTAAAAGATACCACAGTATTTGTAAATGTTGTGGGTGGGATCTTAAGGAGCTCCCAGTGTTTGTCTAACTTTGTTCTCATTAATATAAGCCAGAGTTTCATCATTAATTTCAAGTACATTTTAGACACTTAACTCCAGTACTTAATTATACTAACATTCAAAACCTAATAACAGTGTATTTGTCATGACATCAGACATATATATATATATATATACACACACACATTCATTTATTTAGGTTTTTACTGACAAAAAGGTGAAGTAAACGATCTTGTTTTGAGCCAAATTGTTGCTGTTACAAGTGTGTGAGACAATGCTAACCAACAAGATGCTAAATCTTGAAGAAAAATAGCTTTATTTGACATCCTATCTATTCATGGGTCATTAGCTTCCTTACATTTTTAAATGCCTCAAAAGCGATGCTGAATACAAATGCAATAGAGTTTGACGTGTTCACCAGAAAAGAAAAAGGAAAGAGAATAGCAGGGAAATTCCTAGTGTCAATATTTAGAAGCAGATTATGCCTTCTATGTACCTTCTCTGGTCATTTTACTTGACACTGTCTTTTTTGAGGGGTCATGGCTCAACAGGACACACTCACTTATCATTGTGCCTGTCACCAAGCGACCATCAGCAGCCTACCCTCACAATGACCTACATTGGTGGGTGCAATTTCTTTTCATGTGACAACAAGAGAACTAATTAATCCTGATAAATGAGGAACCTCATCCTATAAGGAAAGTGGTGATTTGGGGGGACATATTCTATTTGTTTCAGAAGGCTTATTAGATACATCTGAAAGCCAGTCAACCAGGTTGGTTAATTAATGAGCAACTTTAATTTAGATTGCAAAAGTTAGCCATTGTATCTAAAACAAGGGAAGGGCAATGATTTCTTTTTAAGAAAGCAAAGGATGTAATCTGTAATTTGCAAGAGAACAAAAGAACAAACTTTCTTCAATTATTTTCTGCCTTGTAAAATGAATGAAGTAAGCAAACATTTGATTATCTGTTAACCCAAACTACTGATTACAACTAATTAGGGAGGGAAAAAAAAATGAGTAAGTATATATTTTTCCAGTATGATGTATCTTTAACTCTCACACATAATGAGTAACCATCTCAATTTATCTTAAAAGTATAAATCTGCTGAATTCAAAATGTGGACCACATTCTGGATTATTATCTGCATTTGGATTTTTCCAGCTTCTACTTTTGAATTTCCTTTTACGCACTGTGAATTTCTGCTACCTTTAACTAAGGAAGGTAAACCCAACAGCTATCTTTATGGATTAGTTTAAAAAATAAAACAAAACAAAAAAACCCACAAAACTCCAAAACCAGTAGAGGTTATTAGAAATTTCCTTGAATTTAACAGGTTTGGTGTCTTTTTAATTTTGACATCTTTTTCATAATTTGAGGCTAAATGACTGTCTCCCAACCACTCCAATTATCCTGAACATGCTGACTAAGCTTTTTTCTTTCACATGCACAATGAAGAGGTTAAGGAGAGTGAACAGTTTATCTCTGCAGCTTTAATGTATACAAAGAATCTGACCTTTTGAGTTTGAAGTGCCATCTGTGGGCAGTAAAATTATCTGTCATTAAGTTGTTGTTTCAGCCAGTGTCAGAGTTGCACATGTTTTAAGGCTTATTAAACACAACTGACCCTTTGAGGGTTTTACCATTAAATTAATTTCCTCTCAATTCATACACATTCAGCAAAAATGTATTTTTGTGGAGGACACTTACGCACTGGAAAGCGAGTGCGTGTGATTTCTTAATAGGGTCTTCATCTCTCTGCTCTTTAAAACGTGGGTCATTCAGTCCAAATGCAGTCCAGGATTTTACTGTTGCTTATGAGCACTTCCTTATGAGTCATCCCATTGAAGGGAATGGGAATATTCATGTATGCAATTAACAAGCAGTTGCAGAATCCAGCAAAGTGTGGTGGTACCTAGCAATAACTTCAGTGCATCTCCAGTGAAAACAACCTGATTCTGGTCTCCAGCATCACTTTAACCAGAAGATGGTCACCAGATAATCTCATATGGGATATCCAGCTTTACTCCATTTTGTAAGGAAACCTGGCAGGTGTTCAGGAAAAAAAAGCTGGGTTTGGTTTTGTTTGGTTTTTGGGTTTTGGTTTTTTGGGTGTTTTTTTTTTTGTTTTGTTTTGTTTTTTGTTTTGTTTTGTTTTCTTCTGCTCTCAGTGTGAACATCTGGCCTGGTCCTGCCACAGGACTAGAGGGAAAGGGATCCTGGATAATGAAGCTTTTTATTTCTGTGACTGATGGTGGCTGGGAAGAGCTGCTATTGGAAAAAGATACTATTCTATCCCCATGGCAGCCATAGCCCTCATCTCACCTATGTTACCTGAGTTTCCAGTGTTCAGTCACAGGCAAAGCAGGCATCACTGTCTGTTTCCTGCAGCCAGAGGTAAAAGCACCATCTCCATTGCTTATAAGCAATAGAAATAGCCTCCAGGAAAGACCTACAGTGCCAAACTGTGAGCCACACTGAAATTCAAACAAAATCTTCACATCTTTCAAATGCCATCTAGGTCTCCATTCTAAAGCAAAACTCACAGTCCTTCACACATTTCACACCACTTCTCTGAAGCAAATCCAAGCTTCACACCTGAAGCCTGCAGAAAAGAAACTAGGATAGCTTATCTGTGAGAGACCAGAGAAGCACGTCTTTGTCTCAGGCTGATTGTGGCAACTGTTCAGATGAGCAAGTT
>VWYK01055093.1:3101-17521 GCA_013399775.1 Semnornis frantzii
TGTTGGCTTCAGCTGGACTGAAGGAAGTGTTTCAGTGCTGCTGCTATCAGGATCCTGAGCAGAGCTAAGAGAGAAAGCCAGGTAAGTAAATTCAGACCTGGCTGACACACTTTGCACCCATAAAGAGAACCTTGGTTAGATTTGTGTTACAAAGCCAACCCAGCTGCTGCTCAAAATTCAGCCTAATGTTTGTTCTGCATTCCTACATGTAATATCCCTGTAGCAGCGGTTTATGCTACTGTAAGAAAAGTATTTTAAACACTTTAATGGCCTGCTTTATATCCATCCTCTCCTTCAGTGGGTGCAAATAATTGCTGGTGCAATTTTGTACCCTCAGTTATTTGCAGTTATGGTGCGTGTCATTGACGTGTCTAACTAGCTGATAAGATACGTGGGTGCAATCAGATGCTGTAATTAGAAGTTTAAATGACACGAACTGCACCCACACATAACTGCAAGTGCAAAATTGTATCCATAACATCTTGGAAGCAACAAAGAGAGAAAGGACTTCAAAATTTGTCCCCGCAAATGTTAATTTGCATGGCAATAAGCTTGAGCCTATTTGGCAAATACACTTTCATTACACAAGATTTAAGCCAATTGATTCTCAACAACCTGAGAGTGTTCAGACACTTAGTGTTAGACACAGCATCTTGAAAAATTATACTAGTCTGCTGAACTAGGGCAAGGAACTTTTCTCTTCAGTTAGGCAACACATAATTCATGGCTTCGTTACTGCCTTTGCTGTGGCTAGAGTATGCAAGAGCCTTTGCTTGTAGTGACAGATTCTTATAATGATTTCTCAAGGCTGTAGTACAGTGTAAGTGTGTTTCATATTTCATGATAAGCAAATGGTGTGCAACAAATAAGGAGGTCCTTGCGCTGAAGTTTCTCTTGACATCATAATCATGTAATATACAATTATATATTCCAGCCTAATGCAAGGCAGAAATTTCAATCTGACAGCACTTTGCAGAAATTATACAAAGTTTTAGGAATATTAGAAGAGTTTTCAATGATTCTACAGGAAAGATATAGATGTGTCTTGAGGTTAAATCAGAATGATTGGTGATTCTCTTATTTCTCCCCTGCTTTAGCCCCAAGGCTCCACTTAACTGCTCCTGTACATTGCAGTGTATGCAGCAAAACTGGAAATATTTCCTTAGGCTGTTTGTTGTTTCTCTCTCTCCTCTGGCCAGGGGAGATTAAAAGAAAACCTGAAGCAAGAAAGACTGAACAAGCCAAAGAAATACAAACCAGAAGGGAGTGTAGAAGGATAAAACAAAAATGCCGAGAGACCAAATCATTTCATCTCTGCTCCAGTGTTCTGGCTCAGCAGCATAGCCCTTACCCTTGCTGGGAGAGGGAAGTGCGAAGAGACCATGGCACAGCAAAGTAGTATGGGCTGGAGTGATCTGCTTCCCTGGGCATGGAAGTTGTGTTTAGCCTGCTGATGGCAGGAAAGTAGCTTTCAGAGAAGCATAATTTTAGCTCTAGCTATGGTGTCTGCTTCAAACCCTCCACAGTCTCTCCAGAGCGGCAGCGCACTTCAGACTACCTGTGTCTGCTTCTGCAGTTGGGACATTCCCACACTCAAGTGTCATAAGTGTTTCAAAGCTTCAGGAGATGCTCCTCCTGAGTTCAGGAAGTTTCCTTTTCACCAGATCCCACCAAGTGTTGACCACCTCAATTCAGAGCAGGCACCTCCTTTGCATTTCTAAGTGGCAGAGACCATAACAGATTCCTGCCCAGTTCCCCACCTCCCTTCTCTGCTTAAAGTGTCTCACAGCTGACCCTACAAGAAACAAGCCAAGATCCCAGCTACCCCAGAAGCATTCTCCAGAGAGTATAACTTGCTAATAGCAACCAGCTGCAGTCACTACTGCTATCTCAGGGGATCTAGGCTTTAACAGTGAAGGTCCCAGGTTCAGATCCTGTTGACAGACTGTAAGATAAATGCTAACAATCTTGCTTAGCAAAGTACAGCAGGAATCACCTTCTCAGAGGCCCCAGGTGCCTGGAAAAACAGGCATTGGGTGATGTCCAAGCTGCATAAAAAGAACAATGCTCTGGCGGCTTGAAGCTATTTTTTTTTTCTTCTACTTTTTCTACATTTTTCTGAAAACATTTTCTCCAGGTCTCATGCACCATGGCTGCCCATAGACTGACTATTTCACACCATTTGATCACATACCTGCTCTCTGTTAAGTGCACAGAATTTCCATATGCCCTGTTTGCTTCTACTGCCATCTTGTTCTCTTGAACCTGTGGAGATTTCGGTTGTATCACCCAAGCAATTCTCTTCAGCCCATCTTACCTACTAGCTAAGAGAGCAGAGAGATACAAACAGATTAAAAAATGGCAGATTCAGCCTGGGACCAGAGCGTGCCAAGCAGCAATCAGCCACAGCCTTCAATTTTCAGGAGTAAGGCAGAGTCCTCACTGCTGATGGATAACTGAAAAACTGGGTGAGAAGATCTCACTAAAGCAAAACTGATGAGATGGAAACTATTAGATAACGTCAGCTGAGTTTGTCAGATGAGCTAGGGAGAACTCTTGGCCTGGCTTTCCATGGACATCTGGCTGCATGGTGCTTCCTTGACACCACCAATCTTCACCTTCATCCTCTGGGATATGGGAGAGGGTAGAAGAGCCATCATCCATACATAAGGCTTGGCTGTGGTAATAAGAGGCCATTGCATCCATGAATAATTTGTTTTCCACAATTTCCACAACCCATGTGGTGTGAAAAGCTGGACAAGGATTTGTAAATGAATTGAGCCCAAGAGTAATTACACGTTCCTGCAGATTACTTGGTGCCATAATTGCACTTAGTATTTACCATGTGACCTAAGCCAGAAATAATCATGTATTTACTTTATATTTATATTGTAACGTGCCATGTACTGTAATTATACTGCCACTCCATGGTACTTAACACATCATTGAATGTTCCACAATTATCATGTTAGTAAATAGCACTTACTGAGATTTGTGGCCTGTAATTTCAAGCATTACCTGCTAAAGATTTAGCGTAGCAATGTCAAAAAACCTGTTTGTTGGTTATGTCATTTCACATCAAAAAATGCCAACTCCTAGAACAAGCAGAAATCCATTTTTAAAAATCCAGAATTTGAAAATTAAAAGGAAAACTTAGATTTTAAATTAAGGTGTTTTCCAGTAAAGTAATAATCAATTGCATGAAGAATTCTCTGAATTCTTATCCTCAAGGTCGCAAAATATTAAAAGCAAAAATTTTCAAACTTAGGTGATTACATGAAGGTATTAAATCTACTGTGACACTCTCTAAGGAAAATGTTTTGGAAGAGATTACCATCTGCTCAACCTCTTATTTAGTTCTGATTTGTGCTGGTTTGAGCTAATTGGAATATTTTTTAATACAGAAAATTATACTGTAGGCTGTGAAGGTAAAAACAATGGTGATGTCTACCTCACTCAGAGGCTTGCTGCAATGTTTAGGTATAAGAAAACCAAAACAAAAAGATAAGAGTCTCTCGAGCTGGCAGTCTGGGTCACGAGGGACTTACTTGCTTGCTGGCCTGCTTGCTGCTTGGGTCTTGGGCTAGCAGCTCTGGCTTCTCCTCTCTGTTGAATAACTTCACTAACCACTTTTCTTCTAATCCTCCCCAGCCGATCCTCCTTGCGCGTAAGCCAAACCTTGGGGTAAGGTGTGGGAGTGGGGAGAAGGTGGAAGGGTGGTTGGGAGCCCCTCCTGGGGTCTCTGATTTCTGGGAGGGGAGTTGTGTGTCTGTATTACCTTAAACTTGTATATTTCTGTAAATATTCCTGTATATACTGTATATATTTGCTTGTATATTGTGCTGAGCTGTAAACATAGCTTCATCTCTTAACTTCCAGTCCGGCTGAGATCTAGTCTGGGTTATTTCAAAGTGTGGGGGGGCGGGGAACTCCCAAACCGTCACATGATTAAACCTCTGAGTGGTTAAAACCAAACCCTGGATTTTCTGAATGGACTTATGCTTACATGTGCATGTACATGGTCATAGAATTATTCCCCTTGATTTCAGTAGAGTTATTCATGTGATTAAAGTCAAGTGTGTGCTTAAGTGCTCTCTGCTCTGAAGCCGAGCTTTAAGTAAGTCTTAAAATGTTGGTCAAAGTAAAGTCATTTAAACAGGAAAGCTTTAGAACATTCTGAAATTTTCAGGATTTCTCTTTCAGGTGGATTTTTCCATATTGTTACACAGACAAAAGCCTTAACTCTTTCTAAAAATAAACCAAGACCCAAGATTTTCAGCTCAGGCCAATCCCCATATTAAACATGTTACAAAACCTTTGCAGAAGTCACCCCAGGCTTCTCTTTCTTATTGATCTTTTCCTTCTTGGTTTTACTGCAAGCTGCATAGAATGGCATCTAGTGTGAAACTTCAAACCTAGAATTAGGAACACACTATTCCGCTCCTATGATCCAGGAGGACAGACAAGCCATTAAGTTTAAATTGAATGATGAAGGCCTGGCTGCACATGTAGTTAGTAGCTCTGCTGTGGAGGCCAGCCTATTACCCCAAAACTTCATTTCTTACTTTGGCCTTCATCCACCCAATACATATAAATGAGCTTAACTTTAAACACTGATAGTACCGTTTAGCTCATTAACTGGAGAGTGGATGAATAATTCATAATGCATAATTTATCCAATGAATCTCGCTTCTTTTTTGTGTTTGTGAATTGTCTGCAAATAGATTCTTGATTGGATTCTTCATCTAAAATTATTTGCAGGTTTCTTTGGTGAATCACAATCAGTCTGCAGATCGTTTGAGCGGGGCGCTGCGAGCAGGCACAGTTTGCAGCTCACGCTGCGTGGGTTCGCTGTAGGAACGTCAAGGTAACACTCCTGTTCCCTCCCTGGAAAGCCTTATGTAACTCACCAACAGCAGGATGAATTTCAAACTGCACATATGAGCGTAAAACTTGGAAATTCACACCCTTGCTGAGTGCTGTTGTCAAATTCAGAATCTCCCTTCAGTGAATGGTCAAACAGTGCTGCAGAAAAGCAAATATCAAAGCTGCATATCTATACCAAACCTGAGGGCTTGGAAACATGAGCAAAGTTACTGGAGGGCAACAAGTTTCAGCCTAACAGCTGATCCATGATAGCTGCCCCTGTGAGGAATCTCGGGCTGAGGCAACCCAGTTAATTCAGCCTCTCTTCAGTCAGGTTAAACTAGCAGATTACCTTGTTCTCGATGTGGGCTATGAGTTCTCATAAGGATGCAAATTAGGAATCACAGGGTGACCTGTTCCTGCCTCTGAGGCTGGAATGGGGTTTTCCACCTAGTTACCTGCTCTGCACTAAAGATCTCACTCTGCAAGATGTCTTCTGCAGGAGCAATATAATTACTTGCAAAAAGCACTCCACACAGATCCACTGCATGCGTTAATGCTGATGGGACAGCTGGGCGCACGCATTACAGCTCATGGGACAGTAGCAAGTGGGACCAGAACAATTCAAGATTTCATCACCAGCAATGCACTGACCTGCATGATCAGAGACAAGAAGCCAGCCTGCTTTTGATCATCATATCTCCCACCACTACTTCCACAGTATCTAAATGACCTTTGATGCAAGATGTAACAGAGATTTCCTCTTTTGCACTCCCTATCCAGTTCAGCAGAGCTCCTCATGAAATTCCTTCAAACTTGTTGGCCCTATTGCAATTTAAGCACTTTCTTGCTAGAGACCATGTGCTTACATGCTTTGCTGAGTGGATTTGGTTTGCTAAATTAGGATTTGGTTCTAGGCTGGGGGATTTTGTCTGATTAAATCAATCTTTACTATACACTAACATCAAAACTCTACCAAAAAAAAAGCCATGCAAGCCCAAAAACAATGTGCTGTAGCCCAGGGCCACGTTCAATATGTAAAGATTAATACAATTTTCAAAAAGCTCTGCTATCATAAATCAGTCCCCAAAGTGGTCAGATGTGGACTAGACTTCCAAGTACATCATTTTGCAGTGAAAGAGGCAGTGATGAATATGCAGAAGAGGAAGAGAGCTGTCAGGCACACACAGATGAAGCCACGTGGTCAGTTGCCCCTTTGACCTGTGTATCAGATTTTGAAGGGAAAAGGCTGGGTTTAAGTCATGCCTTGAAATACAAAGCAACTGTGTCTACTACCAGTTCACGTCCTGCTGAACAAAGAGGTGGGCTTTACAGGAGGCAGATCACAAATTCAGAGAGAATCTCCCAGGCTCAACATTTGTTCAAACACAAGGAAAAACATACGTCATTTTTAACGAGTACCAGGCTCCATGTTGCTCCAAAGAGATGATGGGAGACCAGAATTTTATAGTTTTTCAGAAGAATGAATGCTGTGATTATTATCATCTGATATAATGGATTCAGCACCCCAGATTTGCCATGCCTGTCAATTTTGGCACAATAGTTTGACATGAAAAGTGTAAATGGAAAAAGATGGCAGTGAATGACTTCTATAACATTAGGGCAGGTGAGCTCCAGTGGTAAAGTGATATATTTTTTCCATGCCTGAGGAAATATTTGGTCTTGGCAGGTGCATCATTAGCTTCATTGCACAAGGCTGTAGGAGAAGGGTATTATAGGAGTAGAGTGAAAACTTATTCCTGGACTTGATCTGCCATCAGTTTTAAAGCTTGGAGCTAGACATAATACCCACACTGAGCTTCTCAAAAGAAAAGAGCTTCCTACGTGCTCTGGTCCAGGCTAGCACAGACATTAAAAACACAGAGAATGTGTAGGTGCTGGATTGCTGACTCCTGTGCTGGCAAGCTGCTTTGGATATCTGCTGAAGCTTGTGAGAGGGTGTCTAAAAGGCTATTCTGTAATCCAGAATACAGTCACCAGTTATACCCACACGCCTGTGGTAACAGCAGGCTGCATCTCACCATTGAGACAAGGAGCTGAACAAGACCTCTCATTTTTCAGGGGTGTTTAATGCATGGAGAAATAAATTCACAGATTCACAGATTCTCAGATTGCATCAGGCTGGAAGGAACCCTCAGAGATCGTCTTGCCCAACCCCCCCGAAATGGGCAGGGACACTTCCAACTAGATCAGGCTGCCCAGAACCACATCAAGTCTGATCCTGAATGTCTCCAGGGCCAGGGCCTCACCCGTATCACTGGGCAACATGCTCCTGTATTTCACCACTCTCATTGTAGAGATTTCCTCTTCATGTCCAATCTAAATATTCCCTGTTCCAATTTAAAACCATTGCCCCCTGTCCTATTGATAAAATCCCTTCAAAACAGCCCCTCCCCAGCTTTCCTGTAGATCCCCTTAGGATATTGAAATTGAGTTATGAGGGCTCTCTGAAGTCTTCTCTTCTCCAGGCTGAGCAGCTTGAATTCTTCCAGCCTGTGTTCATAGAAGGAGTGCTCCAGCCCTCTGATCATCATTGTGGCCCTCCTCTGGACCTGCTCCAGCAGGTCCATGCCCTTGCGCTAGTGACCCCAAAGCTGGACACAGTACTCCAGGTGGCATCTCACCAGAGTGGCAGAATCATCTCTCAATCTGCTGGCCGCCCATTGCCTGCAAATCTAGGAACATCTTTAATGTAATCTCATTCAGCAAACGAGTAATACAAACATATTTCATGAGTTCTGTCTGGTTTTCAAGACTGCCTGAAAACATTAACATGTAATGTCCTGAATCTAGGACCTGCATTACCACAGGAATGACTCTGGCATTCACAGCAATTCCTCTAACCTTAGGTGCAGCAGTCTCATCTTCAATAGCCCAACCATGAAAAGGGACAAGTGTCACAGAATAAACAGTGGGGCGTGTGTCCCAGCAACAAGTTTGAGTAATACTGAGCCACTTGCTCTGGCCCATAAATTCTTTCCTGCAGCACAATAGCCTGATGTAATGAACATTTTACATGAGCCATGAGCTTAGAGCTTTTGCTGCTATGCATGTGCCATTGATTAGAGTGGTTGCAGATGGTTTTATTTTAGATAATCAAGCCTGTTGAGGTTTGCCAGCATCAGAACAAAGGCATAGTTTCCCCACTCACTAACCAAATTTGCAGCCAAGACACTTGAATTGATATCAGCTCTGATGGATGGTGAAAGCGCAGGGAGGGGAGAAGACAGCAATTTGCCCACATACCTTGTGCCAGGTGTATCATACCTCCACACATTGCATTTACCTCCACCTTAGAGGAACTGTACTCCTTCTTGCTCCTAAAGAGTGAGGGAGGGAAAGCACCTTTTTTTTTTTTTTTTTTTTTTTTTTTTTACCACCCCGCTCCGTGCGTTTGTTNAACTCCCATGCTGCTCTGCTGTATTATAACAATATACTGAGCTGCAGAAAACAAAGGAGAAAACAGCAGTCACAGCAACCCACACAAACACTAATGCCTCCAGAGCTGGAATTCCTCCTGCAAGACATGCCCTATGAAGTCTCCAAACTACCCTGAAATGTGCTGCTCTCCTGCCATTCCCACACAACTGGAAAACCTCTGCAGGCTCCTTCCCTGGGGAAGCAGGCAAGCGAAAAGATGAAACAGTTATAAACAGCTATATGATGCTACAAGCCACAGAATCATTCAAACTAGACTGTTGCTGCATGAAAGCTCCTAAAGCTCCCTGTTATTTAACCATTCATGTTGATGTCAAGAGATCCCAGTTTTATGCGATACTTAGTGATTTTCAGTCTCAGTGAATGCAGTAGAAGGGCACACAACAGCACACAGCCTGGTTGGTTGACCTTTGGGGGATCTCTGAGACATGCAGGGCAAGGGTAGTGGTGGGACTGGTGCAGACAGAAATGCTCCTCTCTTTGCTCCTTCCTGTATGCAGGGAGATGGATGAAAACAATGCAAGCATAACTGTGAGATGATGCTCAGATGGTACCCACCTCTTGCTAAGCTGCTGGAACACAGCATCTTTGTCTCAAGGTGCTGCTGGCTTAGACAAGACACAAGGCTGTGATCTTCCAAATGGCCACTCTGTAGCCTTTGTTTAAAATTATGCATGGTACCCATAGAACAAGTGGACTGAACGTAAAGAGACCACGAAACAAAAAGAAGGAAAAACAGGAAGAAAGATTGTAAGAGAGAAATCAATAGAAAGCATTTAGCAGCTGGGGTGACATAGACAAAGTGCATTTAGAACCACAGACACTTGACTTCAGGGCTGGCAAGGAGAGATGGTTGCTCTGTTTTGTGCTTTGCTTCTTAATATTTTTCAGATTAACAGTTTGCAAGCCTCTGCTGAGCTGTAAGGTCTCAGAGGCACTGCCTGCTGGAACGTTTTGATCAGTGTAAGCCAGGGCATTTCCAACAGACAGGTTTATTAACTGATTTACTGACCACATGAATTTTGTGTAGCTGAAAATATTTAGCTGGTTTCTTTCTCTCCCTTTTCCCACACCTCCCAATTATTAATCATTAGGGAATTTTCTTGCTTTTGCATGAAAACAGCCCCTAGATAATGCTGCTTTCCCTCTAGTCACACAGAACATGACACATACTCTATCTTGCCAAATTTTTCCTTCTGTAGTAAACTATGATTTAGGGCAAATGGGGCTTGTGCCCTGCATGGGGGGTGTTTTGAAAAGGAGATGTAATGCTGTCAAATCTCCTTTCTGGACCTTCTGAAGATAGTTGCTTGTAACTGCTGCCATCTCAGAGAATCAACACTTTGGCTCAAGCGCGACAGAGCCACCACAAGTCCTACTGTGGCTTCTATTAGAGTTGGAATTGAAGCTTTATAGGCAAGAAATGAATCACCCTCTAACTCAACAACAATGTAGTTATTTGACCATTTGGTTTATTTTATTTTTTTGGTTTTTTATTTATTTCCTAATATCATGCCATGTGCAGAATGAAAATGGCAGGCTATGTAAAGATTACCCAACCAAAACCTCTCTCTATTACATGGATTTAATTTCCCCACTCGAGAGGAAAATAGCTTCTAAAAAGAACACTATCCAGGTTTAGTGATGAATTTACTCATTCGAAGGACTTGCTTCATGTTCTTCTCACTAGAGCTAGTTAAAAAAAGAAGATGAAGAAGAAAGGAAAGCTCTGAAAGAAACATTTGGGGGAAAAAAGCCTTTCAACGTTTGAGCGAGGAAGCTTCAAAAACTTGCATCTGTTCTTCAGCAAGTCAAACTATGGATAATTTTCCTCTCAGTATTTTGATTTTTGGAGCCTTAGCATTTTTATGTTTGGAACATTTCTTCCTCTATCGTTTTGCATTGCCTGTTGAAGTACAAAATTTCCTTGGTACAAAGCATCTACCCAAGGACTTCAAGGAATCCAACCTAAACTGGGTAACACCTATATCCACATGAGGTCCTGGTAATCATAGGAGATATTGTGGCCACTAAGTTTCATGTGGAAATTAAAGGAGAGAAAAGAAAAACTACTCCCTCCCTGAAGGTACCACAGTGAGAACTTTTTTGCTGAGCATCATCCACGCTGCCCAGATCTCCTGTTTGTGTTTTAACTCCTGAGCCATCCCCTCCCAAGGACAGAAGGACATATTGAACAGGTCCTACAGGGACACCTTTCCATGTAGTTGACCAAACAACTCCACAGATAACAAAACTAGTGAAGCCACTTTTCCCACAAATTTGACAGCTCTAGAGGCATTTTCTGGTGTCTGTGAAGAGCCATAACACTGCCACCTTTTTCTGGGGATTGTGTTAAGAGTGTTTGCCTTCTGTACTCTCTATTTTAGTGAAACTTGTAGGAATGAAATATTTTGAGACCTGTGTCAAATTTGACTGAAATAGGTCAGCATGCCTAGAAGATAGCAAGGGGATATATATACACAGACATGGAAATCACATACATCTTATTTCCCAAATTTTCTAGCAAAGCTGGCTAAGAATACACCTCCCATATTTTCCTACATGCACAGAGATACCTGCTGAAAGGTCAGTGACCAACGAATCTGTGTTTGTATTTTTGTTCCCTTATGCAGAAACAAGTGTCTTATTCTACATTGGGACCCAGTGTCCTCATGGTCTACCAGAAGGAAGCTTTTCTCAAGGTATTTTGGCCTCCATAGAGGAAGAAAAATGGAGGCTGCTTGCTAAAGGTCTGTTTTTGCAATAATTGACTGTCTAAGTTTGCAAACAGAGGCAAGGTCTCTGCACCAAAGAGTAAGGCAACCCTTGGTTTTCATGGTACAGCCAAATACTTTGCTGTGGAACTATTTTTCCCAGATCAGTTTGTGCACGTTTAGCTTTTGGCACAGATCTTTCCCAAAAAGTGGACCTTACTAAATCACAAGACAAAGACCTCTTTCAGAGGCTTGTTAAAAGAATGAGACCTGTATGTAAAGTGATATCCTCATTGTGAGTATGTAACGGGATCTCCTTTGCAGTCAAAGGGAGACCACTTTCCTCTTAAAGGGACTTTCTCAGAAGTGGTAAAAGTCTTTTGCCAATCACTGAGCCCTTCAAATCCAACTCAGAAGATCAATACTTGTCGGTACCAGACAGCTATCCAGTTACCTTCATTGCAAATCCACCAAGAGGGTTTCTGAGCCATGCTCCTGCCAAACAGACGATCCTATTAACAAACCTCCTATCCCAGATTTAAAGCCAGGGGTCTCCGTCTGAACAGCAGCACAACCTAACAGGGCCATGAGGAGCAGCTTATTCTTTCCCTTCCAGTTTGTTAAGCTCAGGACAGAGCTAAGACACATCAGCAGCCTGGGTTTATGCTGCCTCTGTACATGCTGTACCTGTTCTGTAGATAAAAAAAGGAACTTCAATTTCCAGTGCTGTCAATGTAGTGACTTTTAATCAGTAAATTCCCTTTCTAAGACAGGCAGGAGAAAAAAAAAAAAAAAAAAAAAAAAAAAAGTCCTTATGTGAAAAAAAAAAAAAATCAAATGCATTTTCAGCCAGAAGACATAAATATAACCAGAAAGCCATTTGGAAATGCTTTCATCTGACAACTGACATGCTTAGATCATCTGCAGCCCACCCTGTGCATTTCTCACTAGAGAAATTAAACACTAGGCAAACTGCTGCTGCTTTGAATACTACCCTTAAATATTTTCTGGCACAGACTCTCCCAAAGGCAGCAGTAGAAGTCTTGCTGCTCAGGACAGGCAAATCTTTCTCTTCTTTTCATGAGACATTACGCAGTGGATGCCTTGGGAAAACCACCTGCTTTAAAGAGCCTGGTGCTCTTCTTCAGGGTGAGGATTTGCAGTCCTACCTCACCTGTGAAAAGTACTCTTGTTCATTTTGGATCAGGGGCTGATTATCAATCCCCAGTTATCCCTAAAGTCCCATTTTTTTGTGTCTCTTTGAAAAGCCATTCCTTCCAGTGGCAAATCTGTCCGCATGACCACACTAACCTGGACTCTGGAGCTCAGCCCTTACATGCTCCAGAAAGCCTGGGTCCTGCCCAGTCATGCCGTGAGGCTTTTCATATGGCCAGCACCTCAGTGTCATGCATGGCTCCCCTTGCTCAGCAAAGATCCACTTGAAGTGGCAGAACATGATCCTAAACAAAACCCGCCTTTGAAATCTGTGTAGAAACCCTCACCCTCTGTGGGGGTGACAGTGACCATAGTGAAAGATTCCTTGAAGAGGCTTGAGTCTATTCTGGCTTCTTGCTCAATGCATGATTTAACACAGGCAAACTCAAATGTAGTCCTTTGATGAGGGAAGTTCACTCAGTCCCTTGTCACTTCAAGCCCCTGTATTAAAGGTGAGAAGTTCTCAGTGACTTCTAGGAAAACCATGAGCGGTAAGCAGGCAGCTCTGGCTGAGAGAGGCTAAATCCCAACATTCTCTTGTTTTCTTAGTTCACCAGAGGACAACTCAACAGCCATGGCATGGTGCAGTGTTGAGTCATAGCTATACATTGCAGCTGACTGAGGCCTCTATGCTGCTTCACTCTAAATCTCTGCAAATCCATGCGAAGGCCAAATCCATGCAAAGGTCTTGCTGCTAGGAGTTATCTGAAGCACAGATGAGCTTGCTCAGCTAGCAGTGCTGTTTAGAGCTCTGAATTTGTCAGGGCAGAGAGAGGACAAATATGATGAAGGTTGATGCTGCTCCAGCATCCCTCCCATAGCCTCCTCCAGAGATCAGAAAAACTTTAGCAGAAGAACCTGCTGGAGAAAAAGTCCTAACTAATAGGGTTGCAGATTAGCAATCCTCCATGAATATATCTTTCAGAACTGAAACATTTGTTGAAAGTTGGGCCCCAGCCAGAAACAGGCA
This sequence comes from Semnornis frantzii, assembly GCA_013399775.1. NCBI lineage: Eukaryota > Metazoa > Chordata > Aves > Piciformes > Ramphastidae > Semnornis > Semnornis frantzii. The sequence continues at coordinate 16,326 of VWYK01055093.1, forward strand.
TTTGGTGAGTGCCTAAATTAAGTTAACGTTTGCAGCCATGATAGACTTGGTCTAAAACACCAGGATACAATCAGTCTATTGAGTTACAGCATCTTAAACTGGCAAGGTAACTAATTGCTTCTTGTCAGTCAAGCACAATGGCTTATATCTCAGTGAAAAAGAGGTAAGCTAAACTGCAGACCTTGTATCAGACATAGGCAAAGAATATACACAAGGATAGCTGCAGTTGACAGGTAGGAACTGGATAAGTCTGTTACTACATTTCATGTTCCTGTGTGCTACATCCCTACATATATTATGCTAATTCATGTGATCCTTTCATTTAGAAGCAGTTACATTTCACTGGCATATGCCTTAGTACAGATGGAGTTGCACAATTATAAAAATGTCCTGTCCTTGATGCCAACATAGATGGGTCATGTGAGCCACTCAATAAACCAAGTTCTAGAGTGCTTAGTCCCCCATCAAAATCACTGTGGCCAGAGAATGCAAATGTAACCCTAATTAAAAAAAAAAAAAACCAAACCAAAAAAACCCCCATACATCTCAAAAAAAAAAACCAAAACAAAACCAAACAACCCCACAACCAAACAACAACAACCACAGCCAAACCCAGATTCAAATATATATAAATGTATTAAAGGAAACTATCTAGCCCAGGAAGACCATATGCCAGATGTTTGCCCATATTCTTCTGTCTGGGTTAGCATCTTTGTCCTCTTGTGGTCAGTATGAGCATCAGATTGCACATACTGGCTATGGAATTGCAATCATGTGCCCAAGTCCTGTCCACCCGTTTCACGTGAATATAGCTGCCTATGCACATCAAAAACCACACCACTTCTATATAGTGTGAACAGTGTGGACTATTTATGTGTCCAAATACTTGTGGCCATCTCGAGATGGCTGCCACTTGCAAAGAGGTACAAGTCTCCAGTGCATCACATCTGCCTGACCAAGGACACTTCAAGTAGCTTGAAAATTTGGCTAAATACTGTATTTAGGAAACTGAATGATGCCCATAGTGATCAGTGGTGATGCTGTAAAGGCTACAGGCAGGTGTGCACGTCAGGAGCTGAAGTAGAGGATTATCTTTACTGCTATTAGCTCTATACAGCTCAGCTCATCTAGCACAATGGTGGGTTTTCAGTAGATTTTCTTTCTTTGTTTTAAATACTTCTCATACATCTGCACAC
>VWYK01055209.1:0-15388 GCA_013399775.1 Semnornis frantzii
AGCAGGGACACCCACAGCAGGTTCACAGAAACAGAGAATGGTTTGGGTTGGAAGTGACCTCCAAAGGTCATCCAGTCTGTGCCCCCTGCACTCAGCATGGACATCCTGCACTAGAGCAGGTTGCCCAGAGCCTTGTCCAGCCTGACCATGAATATCTCCAGGGATGGAGCCTCAGCTGCCTCCCTGGGAAACCTGTTGCAGTGTTCCTCCTGGTGCAGAACTTGTTCCTCACATCCAATCTCAATCTGCTCTGCTCTCATTTCAAACCACTGCCACTTGTCCCTGCAGGCCTTTGGGAGCAGTCCCTCTGCAGCCTTCTTGTAGCCCCTTCAGGTACTGGAAGGCTGCTCTTAGGTCTCCCCAGAGCCTTCTCTTCTCCAAGTGGTTCAGGATCACATCCAGATTTGGAATCTCTCAGAAGAGACTCCACAACCCCTCAGGGCAGCCTGCTGCAGGGCTCAGGACCCTCACAGCAAGGAAGTTTGTTGCAGAGATAGTTTTGAGGAGCTGGACAACCTGCATCCACTGCTCCCTGCAGCCTCAGGCTGTACTCAAGGAACAAAGTGTTTTTAGCACAGACCTGTCACTCTCTTGTCCCTGCAGGAGTCAGAGGTTGTAACTGGAGCAGTGGGCTTTGAAGGGTGACTGATGCCCTTTTTGTTGACAGCCTTGACTCGGAACTGGTATGGCTGCCCCTCAGCAAGGCCCAGCACAGGGTACCTGCAGGTCTTCACAGGCCTCTCATTGTATGGGACCCAATCCTCTGACCCAGCAACACACCTGGAACAAAACACAGCCCATGGCATTCCTTTGGGGCTTCTCCACAAGCTGGTCCTGAACCTCCCTTTGCTCTGCTCGAGGGAGGTTAACCAACAGACCTCTCAATGTAGTATCCCAGCACTGGGCTTCCTCCATCATCACTGGGGGGCACCCAGGAGAGGGTCAAGCAGTCTTTGTTGACATCCTGGCACTTGAGGCTGAGTGGGGCTCCAGGTGCACCAGCTACTTCTGCTGCAGCATCTGAAGAAACACCAAGTGGCAGTGCTTAGGCTTTTCTCCTCTTTTCACAGGATCACAGAATGGTAGGGGCTGGAAGGGAGCTCCAGAGATCAGAGAGTCACAGAATCAGGCAGGGTTGGAAGGGACCACAAGGATCAGCCAGCTCCAACCCCCCTGCCATGCCCAGGGACACCTCACAGCAGCTCAGGCTGCCCACAGCCTCATCCAGCCTGGTCTGAAACACCTCCAGGGATAAGGCTTCCACCACCTCCCTGGGCAACCCCTGCCAGGCTCTCACCACCCTGATGCTGAACAACTTCTTCCTAACATCCAGTCTGAATCTTTCCATTTCCAGCTCTGTTCCATTCCCCCCAGTCCTATCCCTAGCTGAGAGCCTAAAAATTCCCTCCCCAGCTTTCTTGTAGCTCCCTTCAGATACTGAAAGGTCACAAGAAGGTCACCTGGGAGCCTTCTCTCCAGCCTGCACAGCCCCAGCTGCCTCAGTCTCTCCTCACAGGAGAGGTGCTCCAGCCCTCTGCTCTTCCTCGTGGCCTTATGCAGTCCAGGGTCTGGGGCAGACTCTTGCTCATACCTCTAACAAAGACATAAGTGGTCTGCTGCTTGTAGCCACCCAGCGAGGGGACACGGACAGTGTAGAATCCCTCATCCTCTTTGTGAGCACTTGGCACAGTCAGAGAAGCCTCCTGGTCTTGGTACTTCAGTTCCAAACATTCAGAGTTCTGCAGCAACTCACCTGTGAAGCATGAGAAGGGCTAAAGGGACTCCACCTGGAGTGGTTGGGTCAGGAGTGGCCTGGTTAGAATCATAGAATCAGAGAATGCTTTAGATCAAAAGGGACCTTTAAGGCTCATCCAGTCCAAGCACTCAGCAGGGACATCTGCAGCTAGAGCAGGTTGCTCACAGCCCCAAACAACCTGACCTGGAAGGGTTCCAGGGATGGGGCATTTCCCATCTCTCTGGGCAGCTTGGGCCAGAGTCCTCTGTCCACTCCCCTCCCTGTCCAGTCTGAATCTCCCTCTTTCAGGTCAAACCATTTCCCCTTGTTCTGCCCCAACAGGCTCTGCTCCAAAATCTGTCCCAGCTTTCTGCTCAGCCCCTTTAAGCACTCTCCCTGGAGCCTTCATTTCTCCAGGCTGCACAACCCCAACTCTCTCAGCCTGGCCTTGTAGCAGAGCTGCTCCAGCCCTTGGATCAGTTCTGTGGCCTCCTCTGGACCTGCTTCAGCAGATTCTTCTTGTGCTTCCAAATCTCACTAGAGAGATGGGTGGTTTGCCTAAACTTGAGACATCTTTGATTGCCAGCAGAGCACCACAGAATGCCCAGGACTGGCTTTGGAAACATTTGATGTTTGCACTTTACAGAACTCAGGCCCTTAACCTATCCTGACAAGCAGAAATGTCATCACCTCCACAACACCTTAGTGTCATCCTCCTTTGGCCAAAGAGGAAATCTACCAATGAAGCAGAACCATCTGCAGGTTGAGAGGGGCTAAGGGGAAGCTCTAGAATCTGGAATTCCAATTGTCCCCTGTGGACATTAGGTGACAGCTATGAATTGAAGGGTTCCATAGATCCAGCTGTGGCATACAAACCATCTCTGAACCAGGCAATGTCTCGTTGGTGCTCAAGCAAGTCAGAAGAGAAGTAACAGGAGAGAGTGAAAGGCTCCTTCTCTCTTGAAAACAAAGGCTTCAGTGGAAAAGCAAAATCTGCCTCTCTGGCCATAAGGGATCCTATGAAAGAAGAGTAAAAATCAGAGTGCTAAAGAGACATCCCACAGCATTCCCACAGCCTTCCCACAGCCTTCCCTCAGCCTTCCTCCTTGGGCTATTATTAGATTATGCTTGCACTTCCCCTGTGCAGTCAGGCTCAGAGGAAAAGCTAAAGCTTGGGGAAAGAAAATCATAGTCACAGAATGGTTGGGTTGGAAGAGACCTCAAGGATCATCTCATTCCAAACCCTTTGAATCACAGAGTCACAGAATGGGTGGGTTGGAAGAGACCTCAAGGATCATCTCATTCCAAACCCTTTGAATCACAGTCACAGAATGGTTGGGTTGGAAGGGACCTCAAGGATCATCCAGTCCCAATCCCCTTGCAGTCAGCAGGGACACCTTCCACTGGAGCAGGCTGCTCAAAGCCCTGTCCAAGCTGCTCTTCAAATAGCTTCAGACTATAAATGTGAAATAAAGAACCACAACAATCCTCTACTCACTTCTGTATATTTCTGAATCAAATCCTGACTCCTTCCCATAGTATTCTGTAAGAGAAGAGGAAAATCCACTCAGCAAATCTCCTGCCAGGGTTTGCTTTCCCCTCCAAAGCACAGAGTGCTGCTCAGCAAGCAAAGCTTTTCCCTCAAACCAGCTTTTAACATCGACTTTCAAAGTGTCATCATGTGCCAACCCATGGATTCATCTGGCAGCTAATGGCCCTCAGGAGGAAGTGAGGAGCTGCCTGTGTGGACAGGGAGTGTTGGTGTCACAAAGAGCACTGAAAGCAGGACCCCTGGGTTCAAACAGCTTTCCCAGAGGAGGAAGACTATCAGTGAGTAGCTCCTCAGGCTTTAGCCAGAAGAGAGCATAATTGATTGCCCTGAGACACTGATGGAACTCCTGGAGCTGGGGGAAGTGTGTCCCCTACCAAATGTCCTGTTCCAACAGCCCTGGGTTCTCTGGAGGCAGCACAGGTGAGTGCTGCACTGCTCCACCTGGCCTGTGAGAGCTGCAGGCATCAGAGCACAAAAGGAAATGATCCAGAGCTGAAAGCTAAGACCTACTGCACAGCACAGGATGAAACTGAGAAACTTTGCTTTAGTTTCCCTAGAAGCCACAAGGAATGCACCTAAAATCCTGGCTGGGCTGTGGTGACTGCAGCTGGGCAGCAGCAGAGCTCACTCACAAGCAGAAAAAGGAGGACTGAGTGTTAACAGCTGATGAGGAAAGAAATAGAAAGCACAAGAGGTGAAAGGCAGCCTCATGCCAGGGGCTGTGAAAGCCTCAGAGATGTCTTCAGGGCCTCTGAACTTCTGCTGGAGGAACCATGGGTCCCAGAGACCCTTCCCTGGCATCAAGGACATTCCAGACAGCCTGGGGCCAGGGAATGCCATCAGCCTGCCTGGGGGCTGAGGAATGTTTCCAGTGGAGGCAGGATTAGGGCCTTGGGGTAGTCTCTATTTTCAGAGTGGTAAATGCAAACAGCAAAAGGCAGAATCATGTTACTGGGATGGCATGAGGCAGGCTCAGGGCAGGAGGAACAGCACAGGCTGCTCATCCTGTCACAGACAGCAGTGTCTGTGCCTGAAGTGCTGCTGCTGAAGGACACTAATCAGGCACTTAGAGGTGAGGATAGCAGCCCCATCCCAGGCTTTCTGGGCTAGTCCATGGACCTCATCCTAACTCCTGCTCTGCTCCACAACCTCCCTGGGCAGCCTGTGCCAGAGTCTCACCACCCTCATACTGCAGAACTTCTTCCTCAGCTCCAGTCCCTCTCTCCCTCAGCATCAAACCATTCCCCTTTGGCCTGTCTCTAGACACCCTCAGGCAAAGTCCCTCTGCAGCCTCCCTGTAGGCTGAGGTCACCAAGAGAAATTCTCCCCTTCTGCTAACAGAGTTCTCACTTCCATAGATTCATAGAATGGTTTGGCTTGGAAGGGACCTTAAGATCATCACCAACCCCCTGCCGTGGAGGACATCTCCACTAGCCCAGACTGCTCAAGGCCTCATCCAGCCTGGCCTGGAACACCTGCAGGAAGGGGACATCCACAACCTCCTCAGGCAAAATTTCTTCCTACCCTTCACAGAGTGTTTGTCTGCTGCTGTGGTGTGCAGCATGGGAAGCACTTTGAAGAATCTCAAGAAAGTGACATTTTGAAGGCAGGGGAACATTTTCTACTCACTCCTGACAAGCACTGTGGCAAAGGAACGAGCCTGACCGTGCTGGTTCTTGACTTCAACACTGTACTCAGCAGAGTCTTCCAGGGAGCATCTGGAACAAAGCAAAATGTTTCCCAGAACCACAGCAGCACCCAGGCTGACCTCAGCATCCCCAAGCCCAACCTAGAACCCTGCTCTACAAGATTCACCTTAAACCATAGCCCCAAGCACCACATCCAAACCAGCCTGAAACACAGCCAGGGTTGGGGACTCCAGCACCTCCCTGGGCAGCTCATTCCCCTCCTGTTTAGCTTTCAGTTACTGTTGATATGCCACAGGACAGCTCAAAGTGTCTCCCACAAGTCTGATTCCACTGGAAAAAAAAGCCTCAGAGCAGAGCAGAGCTGTTACCTGCTGATCTGCAGAATCATCATCCCAAAGGTGTTCCTGATCTTGTATTTTCCTGCTGGGGCCAGGCGAGGATCAATCTGGACTCCATTCTTGTACCTGGTTGGGCACAAAGGAAGCACAGCTCAGGAGGGGACAGGGAAACAGCCTTGGGGAAATGCCCCCTGTTTGAAAATGAACCATGCCAAACACAACAGAGGCTCAACAAAACAAGGAATGGACACAACTCTCTCTTCTACAGGTCTCCCACATCCATCCAAACCAGCCCTGCAGCTAACCTAGATCCCTTCTGATCATCCTCTGCCTGCTCCCTGCCTAGGGCTGCTTGCAGTCTGCCTACAGACAGCTCAGTGTTGGCTTGGACAGCTCAGTGTTGGCTTGGACAGCTCAGTGTTGGCTTGAACAGCTCAGTGTTGGCTTGAACAGCTCAGTGTTGCCTTGAACAGCTCAGTGTTGGCTTGGACAGCTCAGAGTTGGCTTGAACAGCTCAGTGTTGGCTTGGACAGCTCAGTGTTGGCTTGAACAGCTCAGTGTTGCCTTGAACAGCTCAGTGTTGGCTTGAACAGCTCAGTGTTGGCTTGAACAGCTCAGTGTTGGCTTGGACAGCTCAGAGTTGCCTTGGTGCTTCCTCCTCAGTTTCTGCTCCCTGCTTCACAGGCTGTGTGAGGGAGTTGGAGCAGATGCTTCTTGCTTCTTTGTGTTCCCTGAGGGGGCTGTGGGAGGTTCCTGTTCTCATTGCTCTTTGAATAATCCCAAGAGGTTGTTCTGAAAGGACACAGGAGCCCAGGAGCTCTGATGGAGGTGCCTACAAACTCATTAGTAATCCAAATGGTTGTACAGCTCAAACCTTCCCTGGAGGAAAGGTCAAACAGTTCAACAAAGTGACCAAAGTGCACCTTGCAAATTCTGGGTTATTTTTTAGGAGCTCTTTCATTTATTTCCAGGCCTCTCCCTGCTATGAACAGTAAATGCTGCAGTCAGGCTCAGTGCATAACAATTCAGAGCACCACAGCATCTCCCACCCTCACTTCCTCTCCTGTGGTTTGGTAAAAACTCAGAGCTGAGAAAAGGAAAGAGCTGGTTTGGATTTTACAGATGGTGGAAGCAGCAGTTTACTGCTGAAACACTCCTGGTAGCCACAGCACCCAAGCCCTGATGATGTGTGTCTGTGTGGTGATTTAGTGCTGGCAGCAGGCTCAGGTTTCTGAGACTTAAATCTCTATGAGGATCAGTCCTGCCCCAGCAGGAGCCCTGCAGGAGTGTCCACTGCTTCCACAGCCCACTGAACACTTGATGTCTTTACTGCTTTTTATGTTGGAGAATTCAAAGTGTGGTTTCTGAAGCCCTCCCTTCCTTCTTTCTAGCAGGGCACAGCTGTTGCTGCCCTGGCTGCTTCCCCAGACTCACACAGGGCTGTTAACCACACAGGCAGCAGGAGTCCTCACTGCCCTCTGACCTACCAAGTGACCTGTGCTGGTGGGGAAGCCAGGACCGTGCATGCCAGCTTCACCTCCATCCTCTCCCACACTGTGTGTGCTCTCAGGGGGATCCAGAACATAGGTGGTCTGCCTGACAGCAGCTCGATGTATTCCTTCTCCATCTGGGCCTTTTCCACAGCCTGTGGCAAGGACAAACTCAGTCAGAGCAAGAGAAATAACAAAAGGAACCTCTGTGGTAGAGCTTCAGTGGCAGCAGTCAAAGGCCTTACAGAATCCTTAAGGTTGGAAAAGACCTCCAAGATCATCAGCTCCAACCATCAACCTAACTCCATCTCCAACCAACTCCAACCATGCCCACTACAGCATGCTCTGAAATTCCATGGCCACAACTGTTCTGAATCCTTTCAGGGATGGTGACTCCAGCACCTCCCTGGGCAGCCTCTGCCAGACTCTCACCACCCTCCTACTGAAGAACTTCATCCTCAGCTCCACTCTAACCCTGCTCTGCCGCAGCTTCAAACCATTCCCCCTCGGCCTGTCTCTAGACACCCTCAGGAACAATTCCTCTGCAGCCTTCCTGCAGGATCCCTTCAGCTATTGGCAGGCAGCTCTCAGGTCCTCCTGGAGTCCTCTGCAGGCTGCACCCCCCCAGCTCCCTCAGCCTGTGCTCACAGCAGAGGTTGCTTAGGAGTAGAAACCAACATCCAAGAGAACAAGACCCAAGAGAAGAGAACAAGACCCAAGAGAAGAGAGCAGCACCCAACAGTAGAGAACAAGACCCAACAGCAGAGAACAAGACCCAACAGCAGAGAACAAGACCCAACAGCAGAGAATGAGACCCAACAGCAGAGAACAAGACCCAACAGCAGAGAACAAGACCCAACAGCAGAGAACGAGACCCAAGAGAGCAGCACCCAAGAGAAGAGAGCAGCACCCAAGGGACCATCAGCCATGCCTTGTCCTTATTCCTAATGGTTCTGAGGTCATCCTAGCCCCTGGCTGGGTTTGGGCTCCTCTCCACTTCTCTAGTTCCTGCCCCTGGCACTGGTGCCAGCAGTGGAGGTGTCTGCCCTGACCTTCCTCCGCAGCGCCTTGCGGTCGGCTCTGACGCGCAGCAGCCGGCAGTTCCGGATCACCTCCTTCTCCAGCTTCTCCATCTCATTCCCAAAACGAATTCTCTTTTCTCCCCTCTGTTCTAGCTCTAGGATAGCAGCTTCTCTTCTTGTCTTATAATCCCTGGAACACAGGATGAGATAAACCAGCAGGAGAATGCTTTATTTCCCCCTGCTTGTTTTGCAGCACCCATTTGTGGTTTGGTCAGCTCAGGGTTAAGCAGGGAAAGGGCAGCTTGCAAAGCAGTGTGGGACCAGTGTGGCCTGGGTGACCTCTGGGATCTCTTCCAAGCAGGTATATTCTCTGCTCTGTTCTGTATTGCCACGGCACAAGAAGGGACCCACTGCTTGACCACTTCAACCCTGGGCAGGGAACTGGGAGAAGGATTAGAGGGAGGAGGGATGGAGCAGTGACCTTCCAGTACCTGAGGAGGGGCTGTGAGAAGGATGCAGAGAGACTGCTTGCAAAGGGCTGCAGGGGCAGAATGAGGGCAATGGCTTCAGACTACAGAAGAGCAGATTCAGACTGGATTTTAGGAACACATTCTGCACCATGAGGGTGCTGGACACTGCAGCAGGTTGCCTGGGGAGGTGGTTGTGGCTCCATCTCTGGAGATGAGGCTCCACAAGGCTCTGAGCAACCTGATATAGTTGAGGAGTGCAGAGGGGTTGGATTGGATGACCCTTGGAGGTCTCCTCCAACCCAAACCATTCTGTGATTCTGTGATTCTTCATTGCTAAAGACCCCTTAGGCTGTTCAGCCATCACACAAGGGTGGGCAGCAGGACCATTACAAGTTTTTAGAGGGAAGAGGAGTTCCAGTTCCAGCTGTTAGCAGGAATTTGTTAACCTGACTCCATTTATCCCCTGCAGCCTGGTCCCCTGAAGCCCTTGCAGGGGAGCAGTCCCCAACACCACAAGCAGCAAAGCTTAGTTTCCTGCATTTTAGTTGGGGTCTGGCATTTTTCTTTCTAAAGAAGGAAGCTTTTGACTGAAGCTGTTCTTTATGCTCCCAGCAGAGTGGGTTGGGACCTGTGAGCTCTCCAGCCAAAGCTGCTGTGGTGCCTGACTCACTGTGGTGTTTCGGAGGTCAGGGCGAGGGCAGCTGCGATCGATAGCTCTGAAGGGCTGAAGGTCTCCTCTTCCTCACTTCCAGAGGCAGCCACACATGAAAGAGTCCAGACAAAGTTCCACAGTTTCATAAAACTCAACAAATCTGTGAAGGCTTAGTGCTGAGTGTAGGAAGTCCTGCCTGGACCTGATTTACACAGGCTCACAGGATGTTAGGGGTTGGAAGGGACCCAAAGAGCTCATCCAGTCCAAGCCCCCTGCCAGAGCAGGAGCAGACAATGCAGCTCAGGGCACACAGAACACATCCAGACAGGCCTGGAAAGGCTCCAGAGAAGGAGACTCCACAGCCTCTCTGGGCAGCCTGTGCCAGGGCTCTGGGACCCTTCCAGGCAAGAAGTTGCCTCTTGTATTGAGCTGGAACCTCCTGTGCTGCAGCTTCCATCCATTGCTCCTTGGCCTATCCCAGGCAGCAGTGAGCAGAGCCTGTCCCCCCCCTCCTGACCCCCAGCCCTCAGAGATTTAAAAACATTGATTAGATCCCCTCTTAGTCTTCTCCAGACTGCACATCCCCAGGTCCCTCAGCCTCTCCTCCCCAGGCAGTGCTCAGTCCCCTCAGCATCCTCACAGCCCTCCCTTGGACTCTCTCCAGCAGGTCCCTGTCCCTCTGAAACTGGGGATCCCACAACTGAAGGCAGCTCTCAAGGTGAGGTCTCAGCAGGGCAGAGTGGAGGCAGAGGAGAACCTCCCTGGATCTGCTGGACACACTCTGCTTGATGCCCCCCAGATCCCATTGGCCCTCTTGGCCAGAATTCACTTGGCCTTTGCCTACCTCTGTGGCTTACCTGGATTTGAACTTTTTCTTTCTTGTTGTGGAGGTCATCTGCAAGCTCTGCTGCCTCTCTTCCTTTTGCTCCTCCTCTCTGTGGTGGAAGAAGGTTCGGGTTCCCATGCTGGGAAGTGGAGAAATGGACTTTCCAACTGGAATAGAGTCAAACATAAAGTGGATGTCACATGAGACACCTCAACAGAATCTCCTTAAGGTGTCACCAAGTCCTTGCTTTGCTCTGGCATTCCTGGAAGTTCATAAATTACAATCTTCTGGCATTCAGACTGGGAAGGGGGATTCTTTGATGCTGCCTCTGTGAAAAATGGGATCAGAAAAAGAAAGCAGTAAAGTCTTTAAAGGCAGCTGAAGCTGTAACAGAACAGTAAGTAGGCAGCATTTTGGGGCCAGATTTGTTTTCTTAGGACTCATCTTATGCTGTAAATCTGGTGGACACTCTGCCAGGCAGTCCCATTAGATCAGACCCTCAGTATAGCCTGGAGGAGCACCATGAGGAGGGAGATCAAAGGGACATGGAGGGTTAGGGACACAGTAAAGTGTGGGAACAGCAAATAGTGAGATATGAGGGGAGAAGGTTATAAAAGAAGCAGATTATTGGTCTGGAAACTGTATTGAAGGGGTAACTGATGCCAACTAACCTGTGACCTACCAGCCAGGTTGTGATCACAGCTTGTTCTGCCCCTGCCTGGGTGTGCCAGGGGTTAGCTAAGGCAATGCTGCTGTGCTGCTGCCTCTGGCAGGTGGAAAATCCAAGTGGATTTTCTGGAGCTAAGCAGTTGCTGTTGCCAAAGCAGAGCACTTGTACAGCCTGTGCCCCCACCTGTGTACCCAGGCTGCTGACAAGAACAGTTGTGCTTCAGGACTTGAAGAGGATAATGCTTTGTCCAGGCTCTTGAGTGCATCCTGAGAGAGCAGTTCACAGGATCACAAAATTACAGGATCACAGATGTCAGGGGTTGGAAGGGACCTCCAGAGGTCATTGAGTCCAATCCCCCTGCCAGAGCAGGACCAAAACCTACTGCAGGTCACACAGGAGCACATCCAGATGGGTCTTGAAAGGCTCCAGAGAAGGAGACTCCACAACCTCTCTGGGCAGTCTGCTCCAGTGCTCTGTGACCCTCACAGTAAAGAAGTTCTGCCTCATGTTGAGGTGGAGCTTCCTGTGCTGTAGTTGTTGTGAGTTCTTTCCTCTTAAGCCTTACAAAAAGGTTGAGACATGATGGAGCAAACAGGACCCTTCCAAGGGTTAGCCTTGGAGGAGCTGCTCAGCAAAGAGGATTTTCCTTTCAGCCCCCTCAGCAAAGAGGGACCAGAGAAGCTTTCCCAGAGGGATCCCTCTGCTGCAGGTGAACATGAGAAGCAAACATCATAGAATGGGAAAGTTGGAAGGGACCTCAAAGATCAGCCAGTTCCAACCCCCTGCCATAGGCAGGGACACCTCCCACTAGCACAGGGCACTCAAGGCCTCAGCCAAGCTGGCTTTGAACACCTGCAGGGAGGTTGTGAAGCACAGAAGACCTTCAGGGAGGTTGTGGAGCACAGAATCACCCAACGTGATCTTTGATCTGTGATTCTGTGCTCCACAACCTCCCTGGGCAACCTGTGCCAGTGTCTCCCCACCCTCAACCTGTGCCAGTCTCTCCCCACCCTCAACCTGTGCCAGTGTCTCACCACCCTCACTGCAAACAACTTCCTCCTCACATCCACTTTCAAGGCTACTCTAAGGTCTCCTTGAAGCTTTCTCTTCTCCATCAGCTCCTTTGCCTCCCATCCTTGGCTCCCATCCATCTCTTGCAGTAGCTGCTGAAGAACCAAGCTGCTGCAGCAGCCTCCCCCCTGGGAATCAGCAGCACTCTGCTTTTAGGCACTGAGTAATCAGCAGGCATTAAAGAGAAGTCACTTTTAAAAGTGCATCCCTCCTTATCCCATCCTGCCCTGCAGCTGACCCAGGAACACACAGCACAGTCCTTCAGCTGGCCTGGTTTGCAAGCTGGAAGAGCTTAGGCTGCTTTCTAAAGACAGCTTTGCTGCCTAAGATGTGTCCAAACATGCTTGCAAATCTTTCCTGAGCTCATCTTCCATTGTTGGTATTTTCCCTCAGCCAATTTTCCACCTGGATTTTCAGTTTTACTGCTTTCTAATCTTAAAATGAGAAGGGAGGAAAGAAAAAAAAAAACCCCAAACACCCAAACCCTCAGCGTTTACTGGCAGTGTAATTTTCTCTTCATGCCAAGCAAATGCTTAAAAACCAACCCAGGGAAAAGCAGAGTCGTGGTGGAAGGGGCAGAATTGTTGTGGTAAATACCAAACATCCCCAAATGCTGATGGGAATGCAGAGTTCTCCTCAAAATCCTACCTCAGCAGATGTCCATTTTGGAAGAAACAAAGAAATGTTGGCAACCAGAAGAAAAAAAAAATCAGGCAGCCAAGCAGGCTCCTGTGGCAAAAACCTCTCTGATTTCAGGAATACTTCAGCTGCAGAAATGATTCCTGCCCATCAGAGCTCTCTTTTCAGGACCAGCTACTGACCCAGGTTAATTACTGCTAAACAATGACTTTTTTATCCCTCCCACAGAAAATTTTCAGTGGTGTAAAGATCCAAAGCTCTGACCCTCTTTAACCCTTCCACTTTCCAACCCTTTTTCTCTAAGCAAAACAAGAAACCAGAAGAGATTAGGAAGCAAATCAGAATCCTCCCAGCAAGAGTGGCAAAGCAGCAATGCCAGCTGAAAGCAGACAGAGTGCTGAGGCACAATCCCTCTCTGGAGTGCAAAGTGACCACCCACAAACCACTGATGCTGCTCTGGAGAGCTCCCAAACTCTGGCTGTAAAGAGCAGCTTAGGCACAGAGAAAGCAAACTCACCCTGCAGAGACCCCGGCGAGACTGCCTGTGCTCGGCAAAGGGAAGGGACAAAGGAGTGCTCCCTTCTCCCTGCTGACCAGACCAAGAATGACTCTCCCCAAAAGAATGTTCCCCATGTTGGAGTGCCCATCCTGCAGTCTTAAATATAGCAGCCTGCCATGCCAGGGCAGTGACAATGGGGAGACCCGGGCAGGGCTGACGCACTTGGAGCTGTTTACTGCCATGGCAGCTCCTCACTAACTCCTTCCCCAGCCAGGCAAAAGGTTGCCTTTGCCAAACTGCAGGAGGACAGACAGGTGCCTCCAACCTTCAGGCACCAGGGGGTCGTTGGGTTTTCCTCTGCTCCTTTAAGAGAGAAGCTCAGCAAGCATTTAAAGGAGGAATATTTTAATCTCCTCCAGGAATGTCCCCTGGGCTCCCGTGGCCATCGCTGCATAATAATCATTGCCTTTGACATCTCTTTAGTGAGTGCCAGCTCCAGCCAAATTGTGTCAGAGTATAATTAGATCAGCAGCTAACAGCAGCTCTCATGTTTTGGCAGGCTCTGACCACTCTGCTTTCCTTATTAGAGGCAGATGAAGGTTTGCTGCCACGATACTGTTTGGGCTGACAGATCCAGCTGCCCCTGGGGGTGTCTGAGAGTCTGGGGCAGGCTGAAAGAACAGAGTCTGCTGGCTCTCCACTTAGGCTTGCAGCTTCAGCATTCGAGATTGACCCTGCCCACACCACAAGCTGGTGGTGGCTTCTTTGTAGTGTCAGAATCATAGAATCATAGAATCATAGAATGGGAAGGTTGGAAGGGACCNTCCCCTTGTCCTGCCATTCCCAGCCCTTGGCAATAGTCCCTCCCCAGCCTTCCTGCAGCCCCCTTCACATCCTGCAAGGCCACTCCAAGCTCTCCTGGAAGCCTTCTCCTCTGCAGGCTGCAGAGCCCCAACTCTCTCAGCCTGTCCTCACAGCAGAGCTGCTGCAGCCCTCTCAGCATCTTGCTGGCCTCCTCTGGACTGACTCCAACACTTCCATGTCCTTCCTGTGCTGGGAGCTCCACAACTGCACCCAGGACTGCAGAATGAAAAATAAAGGTTTGAAAGTAGCAGAGCTCAGAGGCTGCAGTACCAGTTTGGGAGGCAGATGTTTTCCAGCTGTGTTTTGTCAGCTGAGGAGTCAGAGCATCCCAGAACCAGAGTGGTGGGGGTCAGAAGGGATCTCTGCAGATTATTTAGTCCAACCTAACACAGGTTTGCCTGGAGCAGGTCACACAGGAACACATCCAGGTGGGTTTTGGAAGTCTCTAGAGAAGGACACTCCACAACCCCTCTGGGCAGCCTGCTCCAGGCTCTCAGCAAAGGTTTCTTCTGCTGCCTGATATGACTGAATCCCTTTTGGTATAAGCTGTCAGGGTGGAAGGACACTTTTCTTCCTTTGGTTTTGAACCAAATGAACCACCTGAATGAGAAGTTAGGAGTGGTTATCATCTATTCTTCTTAATACTGATAAACTCATTAACCTTGGCCATATCCAACCTCTGTTGTGTGTTTTAAAGAGAAGAGTTTTAGTTGACACTCTCCTCGTGGAGGCTGTTTCAAGCCTTTGACCACTTTTGTCACCTTCCTCTTGCAAAATCCCTGATCACCACATCCACAGCTCTCATTATTATCTCAGCATGAGAGGAGATAAACATGGGTATGAAATCCTGGGAACCAGGCAGTGCAGGGCCACTGCTTAGCACTGGGATCCAGCTGCTCTGCAGGTTCTTTCATCCAGTTGTGCTGCATTGCAGTTCCCCAGCACTGCCAGCCCAGAATCACAGAATGCAGGGGTTGGAAGGGACCCCCAGAGATCATCGAGTTCAGTCCCCCCCTGCCGGGCAGGAACACCTCCAGGTGGGTTTGGAAGCTCTCTGGAGGAGGAGGCCAGGATGCCAGAGCTGAGATACAAAGGCTGTTTGGTTAGGGTCCCTCACACATTCAGGGCTGCCAACTCAGCTCTGCTTCATTCTGTCTCCACAATCTGAAGCTTTAAATTTGTTCCTCCAGTAAGACTTTCCTCAAAAGACCTGCTAAAGACTCCTGGGTGAGGCTTTCTCCAGCCTTCCAGCAGGGCATCTTTCAGTGCCAAAACAAAGGGGATGAGAATCGTCAGCCTCAGACTGCAGCAAAGTCCTCATCCGCGGGCAGGGATCCCAGCAGAGCTGCGAGTGCTGAAGCCACAGCTCCCAGATTTAGCTGAGAAGACAAAGAGCAATCCCCGGCGATAGGATTACAGCTGCCACCTGCCGTGCTGCTATGCTGGTGACAGCTGGAACCGCATGGCTGGGACATCTGCCTGGCACTCGGCAGGGCTGCTGCGGCAGGGCACTGCCGGGGCTCACCATCCAGAGCTATCGGGAGAGGCAAGATAAGCCTGGGGCAGGTCACCGTGCAGCTGGCTCATGTGGGAAGACCTTTGAGACAGTGTTGAAACCCTGCTCTTGATCTGGCAATGTTCCTGCACAGACTGAGAGTGAGATCATTAGCTCTAGCTGGTTGCTGTGATGCATGTGGGAGCAAACAAGCTTGGAAGTTGGATTGTGGAAAGCTGCCAAGCAGGAGGCAGCAAGGACGGCAAGGTGGGGACTGCATGAGCTTTGCACAGCTGCAACACCACTCAGCAGCAACAGCAGCACCACTCAGCAGCAGCAGCACCACTCAGCAGCAGCAGCAGCACCACTCAGCAGCAGCAGCAGCACCACTCAGCAGCAACAGCAACAGCAGCACC
>VWYK01055262.1:0-13757 GCA_013399775.1 Semnornis frantzii
CTGGAGAGGGGCTTTTTGCAAAGGCATGTAGCAATGGGACATGGGGCAATGGTTTTAAACTAAAGAAGGCTGGATACAGATTGGACATTAGGAAGTTCTTTAGTATAAGGGTGGTGGAACACTGGAACAGGTTGCTCATGGAGTGAGTGGAGGCCCCATCTCTGGAGGCATTGAAGGTCAGGCTTGATGGGGCTCTGAGCAACCTGATTGAGTTGGAAATGCTCCTGCTTACGTCAGGGAGTTTTGAACTAGGTGACCTTTAAAGGTCATCAGCGCATTCTATGATTCTGCAAATACAGTAGGCAAAAATTACTTGCTCTTATGTATTTGTTTAGTTGAAGCTTGTAAAGGTATAAAGTAGAGCTTGTAATAGAAAAATCTCAACTGTTAGAAACTTAGGAAATAAAAAATAGAATTGATAAATTGACATTAAAAAATATTTAATTATAGTATCATGCTGAAGATTTTAGGCATGAGAACCAGATTATTCTACCCAGTCTGCCCATGCTCTGCATGAGTAGCTGCCAGAGAAAGCAAACATGAGCAGTATCACAAATTACCCAAATTAAGTTCCTTACCCAGAGGTTTCAGGCTCTTAAAGGACACTGTGATACCCTTTCTTTGATGAAGCTCAAAAACACATAGCGTAAGTTGAGAGGGGGAAAATGCAACAGAAGCTTCACAGCTGTTCTCACATCTGAGCTACTTTTCTCTTTTGTTCGCCACTTTGTGTTCTCTTTCTGCTGAAAAAAAAAAAAAAAACAAACCAACAAATACAGGTCATCTAGCCCATAGGTTGGTATGCTACACTTATATCAGACTATTCATTCTACCAAAAGCAGAGTGTTAGTCTAATCAGAGTATACAGCCAGTCTCTGCAATGATTTTCTTGTTTCCCACGAGGATCTTGTGTTTCTGGGACATAGTTCAGCAGCTGGACATGTGAATAGCATTCACCTTGGGAATTCCAGTAGTAGCATGTATCTGTATACAGGCTAATTTTGGCAAGGCAAATACATGTATTAGAACAAGTGTGTGTGTGTGGGAAGCTGGTTCAAAACACCTCTCTAAACTCTTCAATAATCTGTTTTGCAATTTTTTTGTTCCTACTTAGAGATTTTCAGCATCCTTGTAGTCAATACTAACAGTTCAACTTTTAAGAGATATAATCACTATATTGCCCTTTATTAACTCAGTATATTTAAATGACGCTTTTTCGTTTTTTGGTTTTTGTTTTTTTGGTAATAGTTTTCTCCAGTGTTTTATTTTGGAAACAAAGCAGCAGGTGCTAATAAATGTAGCCAGCTGATTACATTGAATTCTGCACTTCGCACTCTCAGATTTCTAATCCTCTAGAGGAAAATAAGAACCATATTCAGAGGCTGCATGGACTCTCTCACCAAAGAGGGCTCAACACGATGCTGTTCTATATTATACATATTCAGCGGCAGCATAGAGACAGTACTTTGTGTTACATAGGATGTTGAGGTAGTAATATCACATGCCCTGCCTTTCTGTTTGACAACTTGTCATTGCAACAAATTGCTGCCAACACTCTAAAAGCATTTTAGATATAAAAGCATTTGCACAGATTTGTATCCAGGCAACAGTTGTAATCTTTTAGATAAATTGCCTGTTGCTCATTGCTTGTAAATTAGTTGCAGCTAATTTCTCCTAGCAAATGAGGGCTGCATAGGTCTGATAAAGGGAAGTGATTAAAAATATTTCAGTAAGATGGCAGAACAAGTATGGCAATGGTGAATTACAAGAGGCTTTAAGTATTTACTCACAAAATATTATCAGACAGTACCCAAAGCACGTGGCAGGGTTGGTGTCAGTGGTCTCAAAGCCGTTAGAGGCTTTGGAGTTTTCCCAGGTTTCTGGGTGCTGGAGAAAGGAGACAATCTCTGACCTGGTCCTGACTCTCTGGATGATCTGTGTATCTCCAGGACTTCTTGTCTTGGCAGGAGACTTTCAGGTACAGGCAGGATGTCTTGTGATGTGCAGTCTTGGCATGGTGTCACACTGGCTGTGCAGGCCAATCGCGTGCAGGCATTTAGAATCTGTTCCTAGTAAACCTTCGGAAGGCAGTTTCCAGGCAGTTCAAGGCAGCATGAACATAATAGCAGAGAGCAGATATAATGGTGGAGCACATGGATACAATGGCAAAGCACATCTTGTGCTCCCTGCTCATCTCCTTTCATCAATCCAGCCCAAGACTAATGGGCCTTTGGACACAGAATAGCCAATCAGAGAGGTTGTGGAGACTCCTTCTCTGGAGACTTTCAAAACTCACCTGAGTGCTTTCCTGTGCAGACTACCCTGGGCAATCCTGCCTTGGCAGGGGGGTTGGACTGGATGATCTCTGGAAGTCCCTTCCAACCTCTAATATTCTGTGATTCTGTATTGGTGGCTACAGGGAAGTAAAGACAGAGTTCATGGTTTTGTCATAAGCTGACCACAGCTATCTCTAGCTTCAGGAGATGGTTTCTGGTAGAGGCCTTTGGAAGTTTCTATGACCCACAGCAAATTAGAAGCCATTGCTCTGCTTATAGACAAGCTGCTGGACTTTGTGGTCACATCTATATTGACATGTCAAATGGAATGGGAGCTGCTTTTTGGTTCTGAGACAAACAGCACAGCATAGCACAAGTACGCAACTAAAATCTCTAATTCCCCCTAAAGAAAACAGTTACATTAGCACTACATATATATATTAATGTATTACTAATTTATTCTATAATAATATATATATATAATGCAATATCCTGTACAGCAATTATTCATAATACATAATATTGTATTATTATCTAGTAAACTAATATGTTCATATTCTCTATGGTACATTAATTTCCTAATATTACTATTATGACTATAGTTTTTGATATTAATGTGGTTATCTTGCAGTGGTCTCTGGCTTGTACTGACTATCCCAAGCCAAGAGTCTGTTTGGGAAGCACTAGCTGACCAAGGCCAGAACTGGGTCAAAGTCTCTGCAAACACTTTAGCAGGGAGTAAGCACCTTCCAGAGCTCAGCCCTGGTCTCATTAACGTACTAATGCACAAAAAGCCTATAACGCCTTCAGCCTTAGACAAATTCCTGACAAAAGACAGATCCTCGGCTTAATCCTGTTGGATGGGTGCAGCTTTCAGGACACCACCAGTATCAGAGGAAGATGTATTGCCTGGACATGTGAGTCTGGAAACAGAGAAGCTTCACCTCTGCCTGCAAATCACCCCATACAGTGACACTGGCTCAGAAACTGCGTAATGGCCACAGGGCAGGTGTGGTACAT
The DNA here is from genome assembly GCA_013399775.1 of Semnornis frantzii. NCBI lineage: Eukaryota > Metazoa > Chordata > Aves > Piciformes > Ramphastidae > Semnornis > Semnornis frantzii. The sequence goes on from VWYK01055262.1 coordinate 3,297, forward strand.
CTCCCATACTTTCTGCCTAAGCAGGGAAAGCAACGTGCTCACTCCGCAGCTAAGCCTGAAATACACCCACTGCTTTATTTGTGGAGACCAGATCAGCCCACTTAGATTAACAGCCTGCCTCAGAGACCTGCTGTGATCAGATTTCTTTAAAACAAGATGCAGGGAGCCAGATGCAGGCAGACAGCATCTTCTCATCTGGGTCTGGTGAATGTGCATTGAACCCTACTAGAATTTTAAAGTACCGAAGAAGGAGTAATGTGGTGCTTCTGCATGTTTTCACCCTTTTTTTATTGTCTTATGCTTAGACACTTTCAACCTTAAGCTCCCTAGTAAGACGATTTTTTTTTTAATACTGAAAAATACAATTTGTAGAAACTTCTGATGAAAACAAACTTCCACAACAACAAAGCCACTTCAATTCACATGAAAATGAACTCATTAAGAATGGCAACAATAAATGTCTTTAAAGCACTGGGAATCTATTTATCTCTTCGCTTCTCTGTTGAATTGTCATGCATTAATATTCATAATATAATCTAACAGCGCATACTTTCTCTATCTGAAAATATTTGCCCATTGCAATTATTCATTTAGATCTAATTTATATTTGTAATCCTAGATAAAAGCTTTAAAAAGGGAACTGTATAGTTCTACACTGTAAAGTTTATACTGAGATGCTAAGATACAGGAAAAGCATTAACTGACACACTCTGCTGGCCCACAATAGCCCTAATTGTAATTAGGGCCTTTTAAAGTTTAATCGGAGCAATCTGATTTTTAAAAGCTTTATTATTCTTTCAGCTCTTCAAGGTGTTACGCTTTTCTTTGTCATCGCCTACTAGTTTTGTACAGGACTATGATAGAAAAATATCTTAATTTTCACAAAGGCACTTTGAAATATATCCCCAGATATTGCTTGATCCCAAGTGCGAGTTGTTTTCCATATTTTCTTTCAAGACAGTCTCTTCAGTTATGCAACAGATATTTGCATCTAACTCCTCTAGTCAGAAGTATTTCCAGTGGCTTTAGCAGAATTTCAATCCAGGTTCCAGTAGGAAGATAGGAATAAATTTTCTGTATAAACTGTCTCTTTAGCCTGCTTCTTTACATGCATGATTCACCTTCTTCATCAGTGACACAGTAGTTATGTTTCTCGAAGCTCCCAAGAGCACCTTCCTGATTTCTTCCATCAGTTTTAATGGGATAAAAATCCATTCCCAGCTGCAGACTACTATGTTAAAACTGCTGTGGATAGTTTTCCTAGTTGGAACTGATAGACTAGAAATTCCACTCCTAGTTTTCACTTGTTACCTCTACTAGCCAGTGAAACTTGGTTTCCAGTTATGTATATTTAAAGATAACTAATGAATATGTAGGGAAATCTTTACCAGAAACATCAAGTCAGTTGATTAGCTTACCAGCTGCTACTGATTACCATGAATGTTCAACTTTCCCCATCTGGACATCTGTCCTGAGAGCTGGATCTGCCAAACGAGAGAGAGAAAGTAAAAATAATTGCTTAGTTAAATAAACTACAATGCTTGTTTAACTAAAAATGATTCACTGTGCTTTAGAAAAAAAAACATTATTTCCTGCTCTCATATTCTTCTGTTTCAGGTCTCTACACTCAGATTAAATATATTAGAGCACTGGAGGAAAGAGATGCCATCCAGAAGGACCTGGAGAGGCTAGAGAGGTGGGCACAAGCTAATCTCATGGAGTTCAACAAGACCAAGTGCAAGGTCCTGCATCTGGGTCGAGGCAATCCCAAGCACGAATACAGGCTAGTCAGTGACTGGATGGAGACCAGCCCTAAGAAGAGGGACTTGGGGNCCAGTATCTGAAGGGGGGCTACAAAAAAGCTGGGGAGGGACTTTTTCTTTTTAGGTAGTGACAGGACTAGGGGGAATGGAGCAAAGCTGGAGGTGAGTAGATTCAGACTGGATGTCAGGAAGAAGTTCTTCACCATGACAGTGTTAAGACCCTGGAATGGGTTGCCCAGGGAGGTGGTTGAGGCCCCATCCCTGGAGGTGTTTAAGGCCAGGCTGGATGAGGCTCTAGCCAGCCTGACCTAGGGTAAGGTGTCCCTGCCCATGGCAGGGGGGTTGCAACTAAATGATCTTTATGGTCCCTTCCAACCTTAACTGATTGATTCTATGATTCTATATATTTATATCAGCTGCAGATTTTTTCCTTTGTTACAAATTATTTCTGTCGATATCATTAGTTTGCCCATATTATTTGGCAGTATATCTTTAGGGCTTCTGTGGTGGCTATTAAGATTCTTTAGAAAATCCCTTCCCATAAGCCTCTTAACAAAAATTAGAGAAGTGGCATAAATGTCATTGCTGGGGTTTCCAGTAAAATTTTCTTTGGGAGATAAAAAAGAAGTTTTCATCTTTGTTCTGATAGTCAAGGAAATAAAACAAAAGAAGGGTAATTATAGGTGGGAGCACCAGGCATCAAACCACTCACCAGGGAAAAATCAGAGCTGTTGATTTCTCTTGCGCAAAAAGCACTTTGGCTAGAAATGTCTTTTCCCTAAATCTGTCAGTATTCTTCCAAGGAGAAGCAGATTGAAGATGTCAGGCTTTGAGGATAAAGCGAGGAATCTGAGAAAGAATGTTGAGAGCTGACCTTGAAATTCATACTTCAGGATTTTCAGATACCCACTCCATACTTCCACATATGAAGCGTGACACTCTAACCTCCTTTTGCCTTTTTTTTCCCCTTCATTTCAGCATACAGAGAAATGTCCCTAAAAAAAATCCCATTTCCAGCCTTTGCAACTTTTTAAAGTCTAGTAATAAGTAACACATTAAAGCCCAGGATGCTGTATTTAAAACATTACATGAAAGCCTTAAGTTTGTAGTTCTCATATTTTCACCAAAAAGGAGGAAAAAATGACTCAAGCATGCACTAAATATTAAAACAAAGTCTAAGTATTCCTCCTTCAAATATATTTTCATTTGTTTGCATAAAATCATGTTTTATTGCTTTAAAAGAAATTGTGATTCTGTTCATGTTTTAAACTGCCAACACTTCTACAAACAGTGGACTAAATGAGAGAAGCCAAAACCAAACCCAAAACCCAAACAAACAAACAAACAAAACCAAACAAAAACATTTAAAGAAGTATACTTCAGCAGTATACCATATTACAGTTGCCGAAGTTGTCCAGAAATCCTGAGCAGAGCTAGCACCCTACTCAGGCTTGCAAAGTGGGGCAGAAGGAAACATAAAAGCTCATTATCTACAAGGAAAATTCTGGAAGCCTTGTCATAACTTTAGGACATGGTTATAGGGTTTGCAACAGTAATGCAATCAGATCAAGCCTGGATTTGAAGGTCTGTCTTGAAGACACTAGGAAGAAATGAATGCTGAAAGCTGGCTGGGCAGGAGGCCTCTTTACTTATCTCCTTATCCAGACTTTCCCAGGATTCCTGAAGTATCTGTCTCCTAAGAGTTGACTGGGAAAATGCCTCTAGACTGAGTGGTCCTAATCTTCTGTTTGGGTTAAGTCACAGACAACCCTTTTACTACGATTTTGAATGGAAGCTCGATAAAACCTGAAGCCTAGGGAACTATGGAACATATTGCTTCATCAGGGAGGAGTTTTAGCACATTTTCTGGACAGAGTTTTTCTGTAAGTTCTCACTAAACTGAGACCCACTAAAAACTTGCAAGTGTTTTCCTATTAAATGGTGTGTCCAGCCAAAAAGAGACATTCCTAAACATCTGAACAAATATGAAACTAAATTTAATAAAACTGCTCTTCACTGCATTCTCTTAAGATGATTAAGACTGCTTAAGTAAAAAACATGGGCTAGAGTATGGGAATGATTACTAAACAGTATAATTTCTGAATATTAAACATCAGCTATGGAGAATTCATTATGGAGAGTTCATTATCACTGGACTAAATTAGTCTTGACTGGAAAGCATCACAATAAATCAGTTGTTTTGGCTAAGCCAATTACAATTAAGCAGAGAAATGGCACCTTCAAATAAATACAGAAAGTGAACTAAATATCACCTCGGTGTGAGGGGCTGTACCTTTAAAAGATGTTCAGGTGAGTTAAGGAGATAGAATGACCTATACTACTGTTCAGCCTTTAGCTGTTAGCAATCATCACTGATCAGGAGTGTTAGGCATATGATATAACAAGATTAAACCCAAGATAATTCCCTAAGTGGAAGGCTAGAATAAGTAAAGCCTCTGCACAAGTGAAGCTTTATAGTATACTGAAGACATTTAAAGAAAGCTTCAAAATACACTAAAAGGAAGGCATTAAAACTGTTTGAGAAACTAGTGAAATTTTAGCCATTCTTCATTCAGTCATACAGAAAGATCTAAACACTAATTTCCCTGTATCTGACACACCTGGCATTGTATGCCACAATAGTGTCTGAGCCTACAGTAGGCCAAAGGCAGGGGACCAAACAACTCAGGATGTGTTTTAAAAAGCAGCTCTTCAATAGCAGTTGAGGTGTTCTTCATAAAATACAGAGCTAAAGCTGAGAGAACCCATGAGGTGTGTTTCACTTTAGTTGCCCTGATGTAGGGTTAGAACATAAGATGAATAGGCTAATTGCAGAGTAATTGCTTATCTTTTTTTGCAGTGAAAAATTACTGCATCTTTAAGTGAAGTAACCTGAAGTTCTTTCCCTTTACAAACTCAGTGCTGGTTAAAGTACTGGTGATGAGCAATGCTTCTGCTGTCTTATTGCAATGTTCAAATAATATAAACACACAGAGATGTGTATTCCCTAGAAAAGTATCTTTGTGGATATGCTATTTATATTGCTGAGCACTACAGGATAATTTTGAGTAAAGTCACGAAAACTTCCGGCAGGAATAATTGGATTCTATTGTCCACAGGATTGCTCTTCAATGCTGTTTGATTTGTAAATTTGAAGCCTCACAATATGACCAGAAAACTGATCCTAAGTGCCATTCTTCTTGGACAGGTGTTCTCATCATCAGTATATCATTTTAGAATCAGACACAACTGATGATCCACCAAAGCCAGCCTTTGACACATTTGGAAGGGAACAATCTGAATATTAGCTCTGTTCACTTGCCACCTCCAGAGCCACCTCCAACAGGAGTCTCAGCTTTGGAAACAAAATTGCAGAACAGAAGAATTCTGGGTCTACCTCTTTCTTAAGTATTTGCTTGTTTGCCTTGACACTTGTCACTTGCAGTCTGCTGGCTGTGGAATCATCTCATACTAGTGCTCTAGGCTTCTTCCGTGCACCTAACTCATGGCAATGTCTGCAAGGTTCCTTGATAGACCTTATTCTTGCCTGTAACTCCACTTGTTACAATGAGTGCTCTTTTTATATATTCAGCTTACTAACTCTAGTGCATTCATACAGACATAAAAAACCCCAAACAACTTGACAATGAAATTGCTGACATAAAGTATAGAAATTACATATCTAATCTTCCTGGAACCATTTAGTTATATATTATTTATTCCAGCCATCCTTCCATGTATTTGTCATGTCTTGATACTGTCCACAGTTAAAAGCATTCATAACAAAAATGAATTATCCCATCTGGTCTAGATGACGAAAACCTGTTTTAGATAAGAGCATTTGACATTTAAAGGATAATAAAAGACCGAACTACAAGACAGCTGTTGTCACAATGACTCCAAAGTTTACAAAGAGTTGAAGCAAATGTCAAAATAAAATGATGTACATTGTGCAGTTTAAATCCTTTGGTACTTGCGATGAAGTCATAGTTTTTTATCCATCCTGAACAACAAAAAGAACAGATGAATTCAAATGAATTGCTGTTTCTAGGAAGCTGGGTAAGATCACCACTGTGTTTCTAGAGCTGACAGGAGCTTACTCCCAAGTCCAAACTTGCCTTTCACCACATTTTTTGCCAATGGAATTGTGACAAAAGGCATACTTGTACTCACTTGCAGGGTGATGAGGTAGATGTCACCCTCTCCTGAAATATAAAAAAAAACATCAGCTCCCAGAGTGCTGCTGTTTAGCTTCAGTCTGCAAGTCCCTAATGAATCTAACCAAACCATTCCTACAGAAAAGACTAAATTTACATCCCTGTATATCATCTATCTTGTAAAAATACCAACCTTCTAGACCCACTTAAACTTTCTGCAATGATTGCACATTGATTTCTCAGCAAAGGAGACAGAGACTCACAGAATGCACTGGTTTTGAAAGGACATCTAGGGGTCATCCAGCTCCAACACCTCCTGCTGTGGATAAGGACACCTCCCTCTAGACCAGGTTGCTGAAAGCTTCATCTAACGTGGTCTTAGACACATCCAGGGATGAGGTGTCTACTGCTTTTCTGAGCAACCTGTTCCAGTAAAGAACTTCTTCCTAATGTCCAATCTAAATCTGCCCTGCTCAAGTTTAAAAGCATTTCCACTCATCCTATCACCACATGCCTTTATATAAAGTCCCTCCCCAGCTTTTGTGCAGGCCCCTTTCAGATTCTGGAGAGCTGCTATAAGGCCTCCCCAGAGCCTTCTCTCCTCCAGGCTGAACAAATCCTTCACCCTATCCTTGTAGGAAAGGTGCTCAAGCCCTCTGATCACCTTTGTGGCCCTCTTCTGGATCCCCTCCAACAGAACCATGTCCTTCCTGGGTTGGGAGCTCCAGAGGCAGTACTCCAGGTGGGGTCTCACAAGAGCAGAGGGACAGAATCACTTCCCTTGCTCTGCCATCCACACCTAGTGAGGCCTTGTAGGCCTGAGGAGGAGAGGGCACCTACTCTCAGGCCTGGTGAGGGTGGAAGGGGTGGAGGATTCTAGAAGGTGTTAGTCCAATAGACTTGGCCTAGTTTGTGAATGTATTTATTTTACCTCATTGCCTTCTGTACATATGTACCTGTAAATAGAATCTCCCTTTGAACTCCCAATCTGTGTGCAGTATTTACTCCCCGAAGGGGATAAATATAATTTTTGTCCAATCCCAGGTAGCTCGTGGGCCTAAACCGGGACAATGGCACAGTCAGAGATGACTCTTTAGTTCTACATAACAGTAGGAAGATGTGCCTCAGAGATTAAGTGTGTCATACTTGGAAAGGTGCCAGGGGTTCAAAGGGAGACTATTGATTCATTTTCACCGGTCTCTGCACAGGCATTTCAACGTTGATGTATCACCATTGGAAAGCCTATGCTGCCCACCGGTATTTGCCAAGCTACTCCTCCCCCTCGACTCAAAGGGCCAATACAGGTAGCCATAACAACAGTCTCAGATCTATGTCTTATCTCCAAAGCATGAAAAAGTTGTCAGTCGGTCCCACATTTCCCTATTGGGCCCATGGATAATTTCCTGTAAATAACCCTGTCACAGACTGAATATGTTATGTAACAATAAAAGAATGTTTTCAGACAGCTTTTCCAGCACACTATTTACACACGGAGACAGCAAAAACTGTGTAGGAAAGCAGCTAGAAATAAAAGCAAAAACTTTGTATTGCTCTGTCATCAAATGAGATGGGTGTAACACTTGACAGCTTGGGAAAACCCAGCTGCTCAACTAATGGACTATATGAATTCTTTAGGATATCGTTTATCAGGACTCATTTTTTCATTTAATCCACAATATTTTCATTAATGACATTATGTTGCTACCTCTGAGTATGCTGTTGGAAATCTGCAAGGCTCCCTGGATGACATTAAAAGAACACACCCTACAGAAAGTTTTTTGTAATTGGTGCTGCTGCTGAGTTAAGTAGGAGAGCTTCCAGTTTCTTTTCACTTTTTCTGTCTTCAAAGTATTCATTCAAGCACATCTGTGTGTCCCTAAATGTACCACCATGATGGATGATGAGCCTGTTGCTAGGCTACTAACAACCATGTCCTTTTATATGTCTAAAAATATTCTGTGTTTAATGGTGATACTTTCTCTGTATTCTAAACCACATAAAATTATTGTGGAGCATCTTGAGGTTCTGGGAATATGACTATTTTATTCCTTGTAACACAGGCCTATTAAGATTGTTCAAAATCTGGTATGAGGCATGAGTGCTCCTGTAAACTAATTCATATATGCTATTCGTCTCCTGGCAATCATAAGAAATAGAGCTAGAAAGGGTTTGAAAGGTCACGTTATTTATCAGGATCAACTAAATAAGAGACATCTGCTATTTAGTTGGTAGGACAAATGGCAGATATTTGTCAAACGAGAGTCTGAAACTTTCTAGTGATGGAAATTCTTTGACTTCCCTAGGCAACCTAATTCCATGGCTAAATATCCCCATGAGAATTTATTTTCCCAATATCCAAACTAAATCTTCCTCACTGCTTTCTAAATCCATACTTCTTTTATGAAATGCAATTCATGCAAGTTACAAAGCAGATTGAAAAAAACATAACCAACAACAACAAAATTAGGTTCCAGGCCCTTTCCAGACTACAAAACGACAGTTATTTCAATAAACAGAACAAAGGCAACTGCTGCTTACGTTTTAGACTCAGCTATTATGAGCTGGAGAGGCAAGTCTTTGATGATGGAAGTAGGTAATGGACAGGGTCCTACACTCCCACATAAGTAAAGGGCAAACTTTCCCTGTCACAATGATGAACACTGCATCAACTTGCTTCAAAGAGATACTTGAACAAAGACCAGGTATGCAGAGCGTAGTGATGAATTTCTAATGATGTCACTGCAAATAATGTATTTTGAACAAGTAAAGTATATTTTGGTCTCGCTGCTGAATTGGTGGAGGAAAAGACCAGAAAATGAAGTCAAAATACAAAAGTAGTGAAGCGTGGTGCTTCATGGATTTGTAGCTCAAGGCATGTGATCTCGGGTATGGATTCTTCACAGCCCATACATGCAGTCACCAGAAGGATCTCTCTCATCTGTCAAGCTACTGAATTTCATGAAGTCCTTACAGATGTGGCCAACCAGAAGTTATTTCCACGACAGGGAGAGATAGTTCACATGCTCTGCTCAGGAAGACCTCCTAAAACAGGACAATATTAAAAAAAGTGATTGCTCTGAAGTAAACAATAAGCAGCATTTTGAAAATGTCACAATGGAATGGCATGACATTTTTAAAATGAGAACTACAGCCACATCCTCGGAACACATTAAAAATGTTAAACTGAGTCCTTATTTAAAAAATAATTTAAAAATTAAAATATCAAATTAAAAATGTAAAGTACTAAGAAAATTACATTGTCTAGTTCTCAGCAGACTGCCTGCTCTACCCTGGAAAATTATTTTTTAAAAAAGAGAGAAAGACCATACCAGTAACTTGAAAGAGGACAAAAAATGTCACAAAAGAAACCAATGTGTTGGAAGATCTGAGGAGGTGAATGATCCTTGATTGTGACTTACTGCTTTGAGGTTTTTTTCCCTTTTTAATAGAGAACCTATTTGGAATCCCTACCAGAATGGGTGCAGGATTAATTGAGGTTTCTTCTCAGAAATGGCAGTTCAGTTCTTCCCAGGAAAGTGATACAAAAAACCTCAAAGCAGTCACCTCTTCATTTTTAGCACAGTACAGATCCCTTCAGCTTCTCAACATTCACAGCTCCCTACAGCTACACTTCCCAGGCAGAAAGCAGTGTGATCCTCGACTAAGCAAAGGCTCTTTTGTTTCTTAACTAATTGCCCTTCGTACAGCTATCTGAGATAGAAATCTGTCTGTATTTCAGTACAAAACCAGAATCCTCCTGCAAGACAGTGATTACCAGGGTTGGCAGAAATGAGCACTGGAAAGAATTGAGACATTGTGTTTCTTCTCTGTATTATCCAACACATGATGTCAAAATCTAGGAAAACTGATACAGTAATTAATTCAGTCATAACAACTTCACTAGCTCTAAAAAGCTTTTGCAGAGTGTCGTGGTAGGGCATAAATCCTGACAGGCCAGTTTAACCCGTGCTCTCCTCCTCCTGTTGTGTGTCCAGGAGTCGTAGTAGATTGAGCAAACGATGGAGCAGCAAAGCCTTAAGGGATAGGAGCTTAGCACCACCGTGTCAGGTGTCTGGTGCTACCCTCAGCGTGCCTGCGTGGTCACACAAGGCACGAAGCTTTGAATTCATTGGGCAGAACAATGATGCAAGTGCCTATTGGCCAGTTTCATTTTCAAAAAAAATATCTATTTAATCGGGGGTGATTTAGAAACTGTGCCTTTCTGCACTGACTGCCTCTTCTGCTTTTCTGCACTGCCTTTCTGCACCAACCCTCCATCAGGAACAGTACCCCATTAGGAGCTCGTTAACTGGGAATCGTTGCGGCCACATGTTTGCAGCTTACACTAGTGGCTGAGCAGCAACTCAGTTCTTCTCTCCTTCCCTCTACCTGGAATATTTTGTGCTTTACCACGGGATCATTATCGTAAGTTTTGGAAGCGTCCTTGTACAGGAAACTTACTCAGGGACCAAGGCATTGTAAGTACATATGCTAGANCTTTACCACGGGATCATTATCGTAAGTTTTGGAAGCGTCCTTGT